>CAKAEH010000968.1:0-112035 GCA_916381525.1 Cercopithifilaria johnstoni
AGTGTGAAAGATTTCTTATAAGCAACTGTAAATTTGAATATTTTTTAGAACTGGCAAGAAATTACAATAAACAATATGCATTTCAACTACCTTATCCTCCTCCTCTTCTCCTAATTAAACATCCAAAGTATAGTAAGTCCATTAAAGATTGAAAAATAAAACACTTTCAACATCAGATGAAATGGATAGTTTCATATAATTTCAGGAGGCCCAAACGGAAGAAACAACGCTTTCCGATTTATCAATGCCGGAAGTAAGTGAGAAATTACAGGATTCAATGATAAAAGAGGCGGATAAAGAACAGACAATGTCGCCGAATTTACCAATCCAAGAAGCGAATGCTGAACAAGAATTACAGCGCCCCGTATCTCCAAAAAAATATGGTTGGAAAGACATAGGAAGAATCATGTCAGTAAACAGCCGCACGATTTTTCGAAATGCGAAAAACATTTCTCTCGATCAACGAATATGAAAAGAAGTAGAAGGATTCGTATCGGTAAAAAGCTGTACCGTTGTCCCGCATGCAGAAAAAATTTCTCTCAGAAAAGACATATGCAGAGTCAAACACTCTTTGTTTTAATAATTATATCATTAAGACATGCTTAACATGTAAACACTCGGACACGCAAATGTTTCGCTATTATTGAATTATTAATTAAATATAATTTAAAGAAAATTTCGGAATTTTTTTCTGCTTGTTTATCGAAATTATCTTTTGAAGCAATTGATAACGTTGTTTGAAAAAAAGCGATAAATTTTAAAGGTTAATATTAAACATAATTTGGCTGAATAAATCTCTAATCTATACGATATTGAATAATTCTGTCCTTTAATCCTATTTGTGAATTTTTTGTCTTTAATTTTCGTGACGTCAGTTAGTTGTGATAATTACAAGAATATTGCCTTATTTTTTTAACAAAATAAGTGAAATTTGCTGAGAGTGGTGATAAAGATTATTTTATCATTCATACCTTTATTGAATAACAATCAAAATGTTCTAAGTAATGGAATGAATTAAAATTGAAGGAAAGATAAAATAATTTCATGAGTTTATTCATTTGTTTTGTTTATTAGAAAAAATTAAAAGTTAAAATAGAAGATTGAAATTAGAAGAAATCGACTACGAAAGAGTGGAAATTGCACTGTTTGGTAATAGAAACCTAAAATCATCGTTTGTTGCCAAAGTACGAATAAGATAAAAACTATGGAATGCTTCTATATATTATACCCATAGAAGCTACTATAATCAATTACCTAGCAATAGGTCATTAAGGTTTAATGAAGATATCAAGTTGCTTGGCCATTGAAAGAAGCAAAATTTAGCTAAATGACAATCTTTGATTATGCTTTGGCTGTTTAAAATCATTAATCCAGAGATTTCAGAATAATGAACATTTATTTCTGACGTACAACGAAATAATTCACGAACAATTACAATATAACATTATCGAAGAGGTATGCCCCGAAATGGATCAGGTTGAAATCACTTATTATTTACATCATCATGAGGCTATAAAACTAAGTAAGACCACAACCAAAATTAGAATTGTCTATGATGCTTCTAAAGAAATGAAAAGTTTAAACGACATCTTACATCACATCACCAAATACGTTGTAAAAGTTTTTTTTATAGGATTCCTTTTGAGAGATGGCTTTGTGTGATACTAATCGAATTGTGGTGAATATTTAGTATTTGATGGATAATACAATTATCAGGAATTGTTAAGAGTAGGAATGATAACATGGTTCTTTTTGACCCGAGACTTCTCGTTGAGATGTAGGTTTAGAGGAATGTAAATGATAGGACCGCCTTGAACAGTAAGTTAACACTAAAACTATTATAATTGTTCGAAACGTTAATTTGAATTTTTTCTTTTTTGACAGAAATTCTTTATTTGATTTATTTGCAAACATTTATTTTAGGATAATTGAATGTTATCAAACAGTGGAAGAGAAGGAATTTTATGATAATCGCTTCATTTCTAAAATTCGCAACATTTCTCCTCAGGTTATAATTAGGTAAACATAAGATTTATTTGACTATCATTAACATTTTTAAAATTATCATCTAAATTTGATGATAATGATCAATCTCCTTTTAATTCATATAATAAATTGACGTAATGTAAAAAATTTCTTACACAAAATAATTATTGAATTGTAAATTAGTTGCATTATTCAAAGAAATAATGATATAATTTTTGGTTCGTATTAGTGAAAACCTAATTCAAACGGATTATGCGTCAGCTATTCATCTCTTGTCATTGTCATATGATATCCAGAAAGCGATTTTTTGGTGGAAAGAATCGAATACTGATGAATATTCCGATTATGAAAATGTTGAGAAACTCTTTTGAGTACAAAATTGGTAACCGCTTCCAGCAACTCCCAAATTAATCAATCCAATTATTTGTGGTAACAGACAATTCAAGAAAATATTTCAATAAATGGGATTTTAGATTTTCATTTGCGCCCAGAATAGTGGGGTGATGTGATTTATATAGTCTATTTTTCCGCCTGGAAACATTGGAACTCATAGGGTAACTCGGTTTAAGGTGTTCAACATAACTACTATGATGGGTATTTAAACTTCAAAATTCATTCAAATGAACTTAATTTTTCGTCATCACCAACAATGACTGTGCGATTAAATTATTTTGAAATATTTAAATAAATATTTGCGTATATTACTTTTCTACCATTTGCTGTTTACTTTCCAATCGAATACGTGTGTGGTTGTGAGTTTATTGTATTTCGCACAGTTTTTGCATATAATGCAACATTTGCTGTAAAAGTCTTCATTATATTTTGCAGCTAAGCAGAAATGATAGCACTATAATTGCAAGTTTTAAATAGTAGAAAAGGAAATTTTAGATAATGTAGTCAGATTTTGCTGAAAATTTATGGACTGATTTGTTAAACTAAATTGAAAACAATTGAAATATGTGTTATAAACAGAAGAAATATATGAAACATATATGCAAACTATTCATAAAACTAATAGAATTTATTGTATAGTTTTCCTTCCCTTTAAGATGAAATTATTTGAAAATTTGGAAGAGGAGGCATTGCTCACAATGGTGGACAAATACTGTTTGCAACCAGTTCATAATGCTTTCGAATCAAATAACAGGAAGTTCGACGCTGCGGCTGTTAATGAAAAAGTAAGACTGGTATTTAATTTTTAGTTAGGACTTTTTACAAATATCATAGCGCTTTGCTAATGTTTCTCTTTCGGTTTAAACGAGGTATGTGCTAGTCAACAATGCTTGTCATACTAAATGACACAGTCAAGTCGAATGAGATTCAAAATTTTTTGTTTAGAACGATCAGTGGTTCAGCTCTTTATTACTGCATCTGAAATAGTTTTGCATTTGAAAATCATTTGAAAAAAGCTTTAGGTGATCATTGATAAACTGATTGATCTTTATCCTAATTCCGTTGCTACACAATCCGTTGCAATACTTGATGCATTGATCTATAAAATGAGTGCTCCGTACAGGTATCAAGTTTTTAATCTTTATATGAATGAGTAACACATTGGAATTTAATGTTTACTTTTTTAAAGAGAATTCCGTTCGAAGTATAGGAAACATCAAGTTTTCCATAAATAGCAGTGTGAAGCTGATAATAATTATTTTTAGAAACGCTAAGTTTTGGAGGTTTACTCGTCATGTTTCGAAAGAATTAAATAAGTTGAATGCTCTGAAACTCAATAAATATTTGAAAAATATTTCAAAGGTACTTTGTTGTTTTCAAAACATTGCAATTTTTAATACTTATCATTATCGGCCTTCCGCAGCACTATTGGCTGTATATATTATGACTAAAAAGTTCTCGTCTTCTCATTTAGATGTTAGGGAATTCAACAGAGAAGCCACTGCTGAGAAAGTAAGATCTTATAAATTTTTTTCTCGAACACAGCCTTTCTCTCATAATGTTGATAGAGTCAAATTCTTGCTTATAGGATATGTTGAAATCAGAGATGCGTTACAGTTTGAATATTTGTGCAAAACGATACATAGCAACAATGCTGATACGCAGGGCAGTTCGTACTTGCAGGCTTCGAAAACTTTGTGAGCAGGCTGCCGTCCATTGTCTTCAGCATATACAAACTGGATATTTGGTATGTTTTTCGTAGGACGAGTAATGATACAATTATTCTATAAGCGATGTTAGATATATAAAATAAGCAGCAAAACTGTATTTCTTGAAGGTGAATCTTGTAACCGTTCATTTTTTGCCAAGGTTACCTCATTTAAATTACTAAAATAATAAAGTAATTAATATAATAATATAATAATAATTATTTTTTCTAGAAATAAAAGAAAAATTTTGTGTTTTGTCAAAATTTTGTCATTGTCGTTTTTTAGTTGCAGTCAAATTTACTGCTACTGGCACTGAATGCTGATATTTATCATGATCTCAAGAAGAATATGGCTAAAATAGTAGAATGTTACGATTGCTTGCAGTCATTTCTTACTGATTCTACGTATGAGTTGGTGTGAGTTTGCGTAGGAAAGTGCTAATTTTCTGTATCTAGTTTATAGTTGTGCCATTGCAAGATGCATCTGGATCGAATGTTTAGAAGGGCTAGAATGCTGTCTTTACCTTCCTTCTTTGATTAGATATTTTTTTCAGTTTGCTGCATGTCAGAAGATTGTTGATGGTAGCAAATAATGAGTTTGAAAATAGCACATTTCTGTTTTCATCACAGGATTACTTTCGCCCGATTGCTTTAATATGTGGTATTGAGGAAAGCGAATATATTGATTTATTAGCTTCCACTGGTACAACGAGGAAAAGCAAACGGTATTTTTCAGCTTTTAAATATATGATATTGTAATAAGATCATCCGTTTTACACTCATTTATTCATCAATATCCACAGAAATTGTTCGAGCTTGAAAGTTACGACTACTTTACACAAATTTAGTGATTCCATGGGTCAGATGAATCTATGATTACTTGAAGTATCTTTCATTTCTCTTCCATCAGTGGCAAACGACAAACATCACCATTATTAACCAATATAATCTCAGTTTACGATGTATAAAACGATGTATAAAAGAAAAAAAATGATTAATAAACTTCTTTTCGAAGTTCATTGTTAAACATTGATATATGATATCGCTTGTTTGTTGTGTAAATATTGTTATTAAAATTTTCGAGTTTTGTTTTTTGTGTATTCTTTTACTTTCATTGTAAAGTAAATTAATTACTTCATATATATACTACTATAGGCTTTTAGATACTTCAAGTTCATTGAATTTGGGTAGTGGACAGAACATACTGTACTCTCCGGATTTCATCTTGAGAATAAATTGAATTACGCATCAAGGGCGAATAAATGCTATCAAGGTGTTTGGCCATACTTCGGGTCAAGGAACAGTTGAGTAAAAATTTATGTCTGGTGATACGGAACTTTGGCATAAACAAGAAACCAATGATCCATGTTTGATATGGTCAGAACAGGCGAACGTTATCATTGATGTAAAGGAGAGTTAATACTACTTTAATGGGTTTTCAAATTTGAGACATACTGCAAAGGATGTCAACATATCATGAAGGAGACTATAACCACCATTTCAGTAATCGTCTCAGTAGTCATATCTTCACCTCTGTAAGTTTCTTACTAGCTGTTGATTCCAATCGATTTATTTCTTTTACGTTACGATCGAAATCATTAGGTAGAAAGAATAGCTTAATTAGAAATAATTTTTAAGCACAAGATTATGTTGCATATACCATATGCTCTTGTTTTCGTTTATATATTATTTTCGTTTATAAATTTTAGTACGTTATAAGTGGTATTGCGTTAGTATATATTGCTTACAGCAGCGAAATAATTCTAGTGTAATCAGCGTGTTGCGGGAATCGATCGACAATAAGGCTAATGCATATTCAGACATTCAGTAGGTCATAGCTTTGCGAAACTGAGAATCATTGGGATGATCAGGATGGGCCAATTTTGCATTTCATGAAAAAGTCACTTGAGTAACATAGTTCGAAAATGATCAAATAATGGCTAAAATACTTTCATTACAGAGTTATAAACAGTTGGTCACCGAAAGTATAATACTAACTATAGTCATTTACGGTGTAATTATTCTAAAGTTTCGCAAGCGAAAACATACATGGCTAACGCAACAGGTAACTTTTTCTCTGTTGAAAGAGCTTTGATTGCCCTACTTTTCAAGATATTATGTAATACATGATCAAAATATTATAGCAAAAAGAGCGAATAATCAAGGAATGGAAACCGGAGCCATTGGTACCTGAAATTCCCGCGGAACATCCAGCCTTGCAAACACATTACTTTTATGGGTTGGGCATTTTTTCGACAAAATGTATTATTCTGTGTTAGTTATTGTTGGAGTATATCTATTATGTCTAATACCATAGCAGCTTGTTTATAGGAAAGTGAGCAAATTTGTCATCTACGATGGTAAAGAATATTTGAATTTGGCAACAACGAATTTTTTAGGATTGATCGGAGATAAAACGATTGAGGTAATTGACAATCCCAATTTTACAATGAATGGAAGGCAACACCACTATATTCTGCCATTATGAGATTGAAAATGGCTGATGAACTCGAAGGATGTCTGCTTAAATGCCTCATTATTTTGCAGAAAGAGGCAAAAGAAGCCATTTCGAAATATGGTGTTGGTTCATGTGGACCACGTCATTTTTATGGTACAGTGGATGTACATCTTGCATTAGAGAAACAACTTGCCGATTTCCTGGGATGCGAGGAAGCGGTACTCTATAGTTATGGTTTCGTAACTATTTCTAGTGCTATACCAGCATATGCAAAAAAGGGAGATGTCATTTTTGCAGACAAAGGTAATTTTTTATAGCTGTAAACAGTTCTATTCCATCTAGTTATTCTCTATATTCCTAAAAATAGTAACACTTATCTGCGTGTCACTCACATTGTAAGTTTCAAATGGTTTTATTTCACAAAATTTCTTTGCTGGATGGTCAAAAATAAATGTCAGAACTTTTCGAAATATATTAATACAAGCTTCGAAAAGACTAGGCAAAAATCTAGCCAGTGGGTAGTTGAACGGGACGTTTGGTGATCACATCGAAAAATTTTTCGAAGGCGAGAGCTCAATATCCTCAATTTGTTATAGATGCATACTTTAGAGCATATGTTATGTTGATGGCTATTGTTGATAAACTGGTGAGTGTAAAATTTTCTTATTGTACTCTAGAATTGAATATTAAATTGTAATGATTGATTTGATTGATTTGATTAAGCTTCTTGGCATTTAGGAGTGAATTTTGCAATACAAGAAGGACTCAAAGCATCTAAAAGTCGTATCGAGTGGTTCAGTCACAATGACATCAGTGATCTGGAGAGGTTATTAATGGAACAGGCCGAGCGTGACCGTAAAGTTTGTGATTCAATTTAACGTAAAGATATTGAACTTGATATACAGCACTTTTTTGCATTTCTGTAGCACTTATTTCCAATTTCACTGATTGTTTACCTCACTTCCAAAAAGTTTTCACATTTTTTATTGCAGTTTCCAAAGTTGGCATCAAAAACAAGACGATTTATGGTGGTTGAAGGACTTTACATGAATAGCGGTGACTTGTGCCCATTGCCTGAACTTATGGCTCTGAAATGGAAATATAAAGTACGGATCTTCATCGATGAGTCATTGTCCATTGGTGTTATTGGCAAAACAGGAAGAGGTCAGTTTCTTCTCTTTCTAATAAATAGTAAGTTCGTGAGATATTTTCAACAGAAGCAAGATTTTTCACTTTATTTTTGTCTGATCAATTTATTTTCTAAATGGTATAAATCGAAATAGCGTAAAAAGGACAAAATGTCACAAATGAAATAAAATTCGCGAAATGTCAAGAAAACTCTTTACCGTAGAAATTCTTTCAGTATAATAATCTCTCCTTTATTCCGATTATAAAGTTTGAGAACTCTTTATCATCAACACAAATGCTGATGGCTAGGATATCTCATAAGATAAAACCAAAATGAATTTAAAGTCACATAATTACTTGTAAATGCAGAGATATGAGAAAAACATGTGCACAATACGGGCGAATGTCGTACTTCTATGTTCTTAAGCTAATGTGACTTAGAACCTGATTCAAACATATTCATTTGGTTATAAGGAATGGAGTGTTTGAATTAACCTTGTTAACAAACGGTAGGAAAATGTATTTTGGGTCAATTGTGCAAACTTATACCATTGATCCAAAATACATTTTCCTACCGTATAAGTTTGCACTTTATCAGGTTTAATGACAGCAAGGCTTATATTCTACTAACTTCTTGGAGATCCGAATTGAATTGGAAAAATTTATCAAGTTTTCTTCTCAGACTTCTAAATAATTTTAAAATATAATAAAAATTAAAAAAAGTTTAAAATATTAATGTATATGTGTGGTGTGTGTGTATTCATGTGTGTTTGTATGTATGGTGCTTTTGTACAAATTTGTCAGTAAAAACGTCAATTGAAGATTATCATATCATTATCATAATGATTAGATTCTCATTAATCAGTAATAAAAGTGACATTGTTAATAATAAAACAAAACTAAGAGAAATAGTAGTTATATTTGTAGTGCTCCAAGCAGTGTTATTCTTTACTTGATCATTAAATGATAATAATTTCCCGTAGGTAACCATTAGATCGAGTGCTACCCCATTCGTCCAACCAAAGCCATTCTTTAAAATAAATATATAAAAGTTGTTTATATATGTTTTTTTCATGATGCTTTTGTCATTCTTTTAATTAAGTGTAGTAAAGGTTTTTCAAATATATTTGAAAAACACATTGTCATTTTGATTATCATTTTCTAAAAAGTCAAATGAAAGATCCTTATTTATTTTTGAGGGAGATTTTTTGAATTTCAAAGAGGGTATTTTTGCTTTCAAGCAAAAAAGTTTTTTAACCTGAGTCTCATATTCACCGCCTTCAGCTTTTGTCTCGTACTGCTTGGTAACATCATATTTTTCCCACATTTTGCCATCTTTCAAATAAGCTTGATAATTGAGGTTGATCCATTTTTGTGCGATATCGAACGCTTTTTGTTGCATCCTATGAATTCATTTTATTGATTCATATATATCACTTTTTAAATCAATATCTTCAAGTAAATATTTCTGACTGCGATCTGAACGCTTTGGATGTGAAATAAGAATTAGACCTGGTAGAAATATGGTGGGATAGACGTATCACCCAAACGCTGCAAATAAGCCGACGAAAACAATTGATTTAGGCTTCAAATATAAATCGTCAAATGGGTTGTCTAGGAAGATAGGACTGATGGTATCATAACATTACAGTATCACGTGATATGCACTCCTATACTGTAAAGTGATTAATGAAGTGATTAATGACATACCAGTTATGTTGATTGATCTCACTCTCTGATATATAACGATGGTAACATGAATGGAATGAGTCGTTTGTGTTTTTTTTTCAATTGTTTTATGAAATTAAAACCTACAAGATCTCAGTAATATGTCTGTAATATTACTTATAGCAATTAGATCTTCGTAATCCCTCAATAATCATGTGATTCACATTTGGCCATCCGTTTGGGAAATCCCATTGTTGCTTCGTTCCTTTGATCAAACTAAAGATTTCACCAATGGTTTTAATTTATAAACATAGATTTCATTAAAATTATTTCATCATCAATTGGTTTGACATTTTTAAGGTGTTGATCTTCATTTCATATTTCGATATTCTAAGTTATTCACTAATTTTTTCCAGAAATGCATCGATGGATAAGATAGATGGATTAGTTATGATGAAGAAGAATTAAATTTTTTTAATCGGGATCACAATTTAATTTATACCTAGCAGGAACTCCAAAGGGGAAGTTCAGAATTCCACTGCGTTGTAATGTCTTGAGTACATCAGTTACCATTCGTGTGTCCAACCGATGATAGCATTCAGCAAATAGTGGTATTGCAGTGGAAGAATATGTTTCGTAGTTCCGCTTACCAGTTTTTATATTCACATCAAACCATACTTTTTCCTTTTTGTCATAAAATACCTCAGTAAATGTGTCTATGAAAGCATGTCGTTCTTTGTTTAATTCATTTTGACGTGTTAGATTTCCTACAAAATATTTGAAATTAATGTTTGACAAATGATTTTGAATATTTTGCTCCCATTGTATGTGTTTTGACGCTTATTGACTTTCTTTTGCCTACAATTTTCAAGTTTGAAGTTTAAGTCTTCCATATATCAATTTTTGGTAAAATTAGTGGGAGATGGTCGTAGAAATCTCAAGATATCTCAATGCATGTTGTATGAAAGAATTCACTAAAATATTTCAAAATTTAAGTGGTGATCTCCAAAACATTTCTGTGAATACTATTTTATATCCTTAAATAAGCATTCGAAGTTTCTTTTGGTTTTGTATTTTAAAAAGCAATCTTTGACTCATGCTTAAATTTTATCGAGTTTTAAACTCCAATGAATCATACTTTAAGTATCCCAGAAAAACGAACCAAGATGACCATGTATATGTGCCAGTATAGCCATATTCCAGCACATAAATGCATTCAAATCAACCGGTGCTATGCTTGATGTTTCGCAAGTTTCCAATGTTTTTCGATCAGTAAACCAACGGCTACTGAAATCCCATCCTGATTCAGCTGCGCTTGCTATATTACGCCACAGAACATGCTTTTTTGGTGACAGTACATGCTGAGCTGTTACATAGTCCTCGAGATATGATTCCGATCTGGAAGGAGCTCAGAAGTTCAACTTATGCCATGTTTTCCTCATGTGATAATTTTCAATTCCTGATCCATAAGAATGACGAAGGTTTTACGTTTGTAAAATTAATAAATTAATTGATATCATTTGTGATTTCGTGAAGAGGCATAGTGATTAGAAATGACACTATGGATGGTGGATCTTCTGTGTTCACCGAATGTTTTATATATTTTTAATTTAGAACAAATTTGTTTAGTTAGTCATCTAAAGAACTGCAAATTGAATGAAATAATAACAAATATATTATGAACTATTTTCATAATACTATTCAAGTAAAAATATATCTGTTAATAATATAGCAAATTAAACAAGTAAATAAGTGATATTTGAAATAGAAATGATTATTCACAAATATGTAATTTGTCAGATGACAGAATAAAGCTCATAAGTGATGAGGGAATGGTAAGATGCAAAGAAACTGTCATGATAGTCATCTAAGAAACTATGCAGTTCTTTAGGTGATTATTTATAAATTATATAATAGTTCTTGAAATTACCTTGGTACGTTACTATCAGCTCGGTAATGAAATACTGTATGGTTTCGACCATTCTTTTCTAAGGTTATAGTGCGTTTCGTCTTCCAAAAGAATAGTTCCTAAAGTTATTGATAGGATTTTACATATTCTTCAGTAATGTTTAGGTTTTCTTATGTAAAACAATCAGCAACTACTATTTTATTCGATGTATTATTTGAGTATTTTTCTGTTAAATGCGAAAGTGGTTTTTGAGGGAATCTGTGAGCACGGCCTTTCACATCTTTATAAGTATTTTAACCATTCAATTCAAATGTTACTGTATATCTATAAAATTTGCATAATTTTAATTATGAATTAGGTTTGCCTTTTCCATAGTTTCAATTACTGAGATTAAGAAATCGTCGTTCTTTGTGGCTGCGTAATATTCGTAAACCATTGGAATAAATAGTGGTGGTTGTGATCGGCGTAAATAATAGATTCGTCCACCATTCGGAACAAAACCATAATTATTTATAAGATAAGCGAAATTCTTAATTATTTGACGAGTAGTGTTTTGCATACCTGAGAGTGGAGTAAAAATATCGAATGCGTTTTATACATTCAATATTAAGTAATAAAATTTAGTTCAAGTTATAATTTACACAGAATTTATGTTTCGGAATTTATCATAGCATAGAGTACATTGAATGAAAAGTTATGTATGTATGAGGCGTTAAGCGTAATTTCTAATTTCGCTTCACTGATTTAGATTCTGCGAAAATAAGTTCTCTTTTATACTGTCGCAAAAATATGGGGATAAAGCACCGAAGTTATCGTTAAAATTGAGATCGAATAGAAGCATTGTGTAAACATCTTAAAAACAATTTACTAATAATTGAAAGTTATCGGCTTATCTGATGCCAGAAGTCCTTTGATGATCCAATAACTATCCCAATAGTAGTATTCACGGAAGCGTCCACCCGGTACGATGAATTCATTCGGTACGTAAATTAGCGAATGCCGTTGTGGTTTTTCTTTAACCTATAAAGTGACTTTGTCTTTGATGGAATAAGTAAAGTGTTATGCCATACTTTACTTACTCCATCAATCCTCAAGGCATCTGATAAATGGGTGTAAAGGTCGAACAAAATGATAAAGTGTTAAAAATTTGCGTCAACTATATCACCATTGAATTAATTAAGCAACTGGAAGTGTTTGTAACTTCTAATTATTCCATCTATCGATGTCATCTATATTCCATCTATGTCTGGCAGAGGGATTGAGTTAAATAGATTGTTTTTATGTGTTTAGGGAAAAACAAATTTTGAGATTTTCATTATTATTTTCATTAATTGTCTTCTAAACAGTATTTGAGAATTTTAAAGTAATTCTTAAAATTTACGGAAAATATAACAGTTGTTGAAAAAAAGGACGCACCATTATTTTGTATTTTTAGTTTGATCTCTATTAGTGAAATTTCGGTTCATCATATGAAGAATAAAAGGATCTGATAAATTTTTTTTCAGATTTTGAGCTATTGATTATTTTCCATGCTTTTTTAAAAATAACTTGCTTCTTCTTTGACAGTTCTACATAGACTTTTCCATATATAATTAATTTGAAGTGCAAACTGTCGTAAAGCATTATTTTCGATAGTAAGCAGTTGTTCAGGTTCTTCTTTCCAATCTGACAATTCGCACCTTAAAAATATTCGAAATTTAACTGACAATTTTGGACAAAATGAGCATTTTAAAAATTTGGAATTTTCTAACGTGAAGAAGAAATATAAATTGAAAATCTGGAAGGAAAAAAGTTTTTTTTTGATTGCATATTCTTCGGTGTCAGTGTAATGAAATAGTGAACTGTTTACTCCTCAAGCTCTTCTCCTTCGACACCAAAATTATCCTCAATGAATTGTTCCACCTCTTCACGATCCTCTTCTGTGATTGCTTTTGAGAAGCGTCTTTGAAAATCGGCGATCACCTCATCTGGATCCTTTTTCAGTGGTTTATCAATAAATGTTTTGGAATCCTTGTAGAGACCTAGCATCATTACCACATGTAGTATATCTCCGTGACAATAAATTTCTGCTGCTTCTGAATGATTTCTATTACAGGTAAATTCTGGAGTTTGAAATTCTGGACTTAGAATATCATCCTGATTCATGATTTTTTGCTTTCTAGTCTTATCAGCACCAGTTGTTGCCATCATTTCAAGTTGTTCGAGAAGTGTATTTGTTGTTATCGCATCATTTCTTGTAATATTGTTTGTTCGCCGTTTTATACGTTTCAGAACATCATATCTATCGAGGAATAATTTCCCATTACGTTCACTGTCAGTGATGAATAGCTGTGTGAAGAGGATACAAGATAATTTGAACAGTGATAAATGCATTTAACCTAAAATTAATTTTCAATAAGTATCATTTCATCAAATATGGAAAGTATTTTAGTGGAAAATTTTGAATGACAAATAGATTATCCGAATGCAAAATGAGGTATAATTAATGACGAAATTACTTTCTACTCAACATTTCATTGATATGAAACGATCAATGATTTTGACTATTACTATTTGATGATAGTATTTTATGATGTTGACGTGAAGTTGTTTTTCCCATTTTATTACACTATGATTTATTTCTAATCATACCACGAATTCCTGTTTCAAAAACAAGAAATAAAAAAACTCTTTGGAGAAGTGATACGAAAAAGAAAATGATTAAAATAAAAGAAGTTTAATGAGAATACGAAATAATTTAAGAGAATCTTTTTTTGGTACGATAAGCGAACAGTGTGAAATGATTTCTTTTTTTAAAATTTCATGTTTCAAACTTTAACATAATGCAATTACATGAAAATAAAAGAAACATACCTTATGCATAATAGCTTGAACTTAATTTATGAAAAATATAAAATTACGATTGTTTTTATAAAATTAAGATGAGTTTAAAATAATAAATAATATATATGCTTCATCAACATGTTATCACAGTCTTATAGATATGGTGGAGAATTTTTTTTTCTTTTTGTTTTTTAAAAAGAAAGAGTAAGTTGTCGATTGAAAGAGGGAAGAAAGAAAGAAAATCAACATTCGTGTTGAAATGAATGGAGTATTTATTGGTTTTGGTTAGATGTCAATAATTTATCGCTGATATCTATTAATGTTTTGTAGTATCGTGAAAACAATAAATGCGGTAAAAATCAAACAAGCATAGATTTTGATATGAAGTTTAGCTAAATTCAAAGTAAACTCTTCCTTAAGGTAATTTGAATTCAAGTAAAATTACTGAACAACTATTGGAATGTTATTGCTCTTCTATTGTTTTTATTATAGTTGCAGTTCCAAAAGTTAAACGAATGTTAAGAAGTTGAAATGGAGCAGGAAGCATTAGATGAAAATATCGTACTCTTTTTCCTCCTCTTTTATCATTTGTTTATTCTTTAAAATTATTAGATATGGTATTGATGTTGACTGATAGATTTAACAAGTTTGTTGTTATAAGGCATATTTTCTTCAAATATGCATTATAGCGACATCAATGTACAAATATATTCCTCACATTAAAAATGAGAACAAAAGATGATTATTAGATTTATCTAATTTAAAAAAGAAATTATCGATTAAAAAATGAAAGTATGGCAATAGTATACTTATAGTTAATAGTAAATAATTGCCAAAGTAATCTTTTTTTCATCATGAGTGAGTAATTTTTTGATTTTATATTTCTATTAATCCTATGGTAACAAGTTTATTATGAAGTACAAAGAAACAAAGTTTGAATTCGGATGAAATTTAACAGCTTGGTGATTTTAACTTTGGTATATATATTATTTTTTCATTCCTCATTACTTATTTCGCAAAGTTATGCTTTCTAAAAATAAATCAATAATGTTAATAGAACGTAATATTAGTCTAAATCATTTTGTTTTTAGCGAATGAAGAAAAAAATAATAAATGCTACAACCAGTGAAATACACTAATCTTTATGACTAATTAATTAATTACTTAAAAAGCAAATTAAGCAATTGTTACTCCAATTATTAAAATAATCATTGAAAAATAGAAAATTCTCGACTAATTAATGATAAACTGTTTAATTTTAAGTTAAATATAAATATTTACCGAATTTTTTTGCGAAAATGAGTACTGATAATTTTAAAAATCAGATAAGATTGCTATTTTTGAAAGTTGTCAAAAAATTATGTCTTCACAATTTCTGTCCTTATTTTCGCAAATAAAATTTGATAAATTGATTGTGTGCAAAAGTATTTCTATGTAAATCGGTTATGGGTTTATTCTTTTTATTTGTGTTTATCAGTTCTTAAAGCTTACCCAATTATTAAGTATTTTTGTTTTGATCATTAAATCATCATTAATAATCTGGTTATGTTTCTTGTAATTGTTTTACACATATGTTTATATTACTATCCAAATAATCCATATACAATAAGCACATCTTTGGATATCTTACTTATTGGCTAAACTAGACCTATCGCTTCATTTGGCCTCAGTTATCTCGTTACATTTCTTCATACAAAAGTATTCAATGTAATATTTATTGAGAGATGACTGACTTGTTAATACATTAATTTTATAATTTTTTTTCAAGAGTTTTTTTAAATATTATCGCATAGCAATTGTTGATGAATAGCACTGGGATAATATACGAAACAGAAAAGAGGAATTTAGTTGAATGATAAAAGCAATTGTGTATTTTTTGCAATAAAATTATCTCTGTATGAAATGATACCTTCTATGTATCATTTCAGCTTCTAATGAAATTATGAAACTATTTTAAGATTGAGCAAAAAATAGAGCAAACTTAGGGACTGAATATATTAATGTATTGTTTTGTGCAAGCAAGATTCTTTGAATATCATTATTTGTCAAGCAGTATATGATAACCTTTTGTCTATTCGGCTATAAGAGAGACAGGCAAGAGTATTAATGTGTATTGTTCATTGAAAGAAATCCTTGATCATTCCTCTACCACTTGATTTAAATTGGGACAAATATTTAATGATATTTTGATATTGAATAAAGGTAGCTAAATCAAATAGTTCTTATTATCATAATCTAGATGAAGTCTCTAAATGGATAATTATTCATCATGTGAGATACTGCGATTATTCACTATATATATCTCAGTGCTTATTCACACCGATCATTCGTTTGTATTAATCACATAATTTTTAAAGCCTGATGAATCAATTTTTATTTGCTGTTTTTTTTGTTATCTGTTTATTCTTAATTCCAAGAAAAGGTTGCCGTTTTATTTTCAGGTGTAACGGAACATTTTGGCATCAATGTAGCTGATTGTGATATGATTGTGGGCTCTCTAGAGCATGCACTTTCAAGTACTGGTGGTTTTTGCGCTGGACGAACATTTGTGGTCTATCATCAACGTTTATGCGGTATGCCATTATAATCAAAGTTTAAATTCCCTAAAAAATATAGATTATGGTTTTTCATATATTCCATCCCGGAATTTATCCCCTTTTGTTCTTGGAAATTGTTTTGGCGTCTGATATGGTGTTCGTCGAATGTAGCAGAACTAAATTCTTTCTCCATGAATCACATTTTTTTTATTAGTTTCTTTCCAAGCTTTGCTATGAACAAATGATTTGGATTAAAATAAAAATGGCAAGATTAGCGATTTAAGTAAAAAAATATTGTATTGTTTATCTATTCCAAACTTATCACTGTATTTTATTATTCATTTACTTAAAATAGCTGCATATTAATGCATTATTTGTTCATTTAAGTAATGGATTCACTCGTTTTATCATTGTAATTATTTATTTAATTTACTTATGCGATTAATCAGAGTGGAATTGTTATATCTGTTCCTTTTTTGCATTTAATCTCTAACGTAAATTCCTCCACTCGTTAAGATTTACTTCGTTCGATATCAGATTATTGAATGCTTCATGTTACTACCCTGCGATATATGTTTAAAAAATTGGGGACTGATTTTGCAGTGAAAGGATTTGTTAATGGGATTAATATCATTTATAGTATACAGCGTCTCATATAGTTTAATCATTTGTCATTTTTAGTCTATCACTCTCTCTCTCTCTATTTTTGCATGAAATTTACTTTTTCAATTGAAACGCCATAGCATAATATACGATAATTATTCAATGTGAAATCTCTTCGACGCTACAATTACTTTTACAAACAGAGAATATAATATTTGTCAAATTGAAATGGACTATATTTTCAAGGTTGTGCAAAATATGAAGTTGTTCAGTATGTTTTTTAATTTTACGCAAAGCAATGTATTTTTCGAACAAATATTGTTTATAAGACAATGTATATTTTTTAGGTTTGGGTTACTGTTTCTCAGCATCATTGCCTCCTCTGCTAGCAGTCGCTGCAAGTTCGTTTTTTCAATCTTTTTTATATTTTGAAAATTACTATATGTAAGTTAAATCAGATTCGGAAAATCCTATTCAACTATTTAGGTGACTTAACATGAAATTAGGACCTTATGTATGTGAAGATTTATTTTTCATCTGAAACAAAAGTAGAAAATAAAAATGTAAAAAGCAAGTTGTATGATATTTATACGTCTTCTTTAAGGAACTGTTGTGCAGTTTTTCTTCGGTTTAATGTCTTCGTTTACTGTTTTCTTGCAGTCAATTAGTTGAAAAATGCCTTTATAAAGTGTAAAAGCATTCAACTCCATCCTCATTAATTTTAGTTTTCATATTTACCGTAGCTTGTACTATAGCAATAATACCCATTTCAATCAAATTTCTTACTAAGAAAAGATGAACTCAAAAACTTGGAGATGTTTTTTGAACCCAATTTAACTGAATCATCATCAGCTGTCAGTCGATCGAAAGAACTTCATGATTTTAGCGTTCAAAAGATTGAAATTTGACTATATCTGACATATATTTGCATCCAAAATACCTTGAATAAAATGGGAAGATAGGGATGAATTTACGATTTATATTCCGGCATAATTTGTAAGATGGAACAGTAGAAATTCTTTTGATTTTACCATTAATGTGAAGAAATTCAATTAATGAGGATTAAGGAGCAGAGCTTATCATGACAAGTCAGTTTTTAAAGGGCACGATAGTAGTATAATTGGAATTGTTCTATGTACCAATCGATCTTTTAAAGAAAACGAGATGAAGTCAAAATTTAAATAAATTCTAAAAATGAATTCAAAATTATGACACGAAAATTATGTCCAAAAAAATTTCTCTTTTGAAGTAAAATATTTTTCAGATAAAGGCCTTGACATTATCAGCAATGATCCAGAGCGTCTAGTACGTCTTCGTCAAAACTCTAAAATAGTCAGTGTTGGATTAAAAGAAGCTTTTGAAGGTACATGCTTTACGGTAAACGGTTATACCCTGAGTCCCCTGCAGCATGTCTATTATGAAGGAAATAATGCTGATGAAAAATTGAATGCACTAGTGGAAAAGGTAAGTTTACAAAAAAAAGTGTTTCTCTAATGATGTAAATTAATTCATATTCATGAAGGTGTCGTAGGAACCAGGAAGAATGTTTTTAAGAAAGAAGTTTCTTGGTCTTGTTATCAGTTTTGACGAAATTTATTGAAAATTTCAATTGTTTTTTAGATGCGTGAAAGAGGCTACTTGCTAGCTCGCGCTTTTTATCATCCAGCAGAATCATTTACTCCCAAATCAAGGTAGGTTATTACTACTTTGAAAGCAGGGAATTCAAAGTTTTGCAACTAAGCAGTGTCATGAAATTGATGCAAGTTTCAGTACAGCCTTCGACGTCTCATTCCATGTAATTCTAATATTACCATAATACCATAATTATCAGAATACCGTAACTGCTAGATATTCAGTGTAGTTAATACATGTCTATTGATGAGACTTCTTATGCACTATTACTAAGCCTTTATTGTATATGACATCAGTTCGACGGTCCTTCTAGTTAGGTGATTGTTCTTAGAGAATCACTTAGTATATTCTAATTTTTTCCAGTATACGACTGTCGATACAATCGGAAATGTCGCATGATGAACTAACGGCATTCATTGAGGCAGTAAAAGAAGAAGCTCAACAAGTTAATACGCTTTAAATGTTGAAATTCCCTATTGTCAAATTTGTGATGAATATTTTATCAGAAAGCGTTTCACAGACCTCAGAAAATATACAATTGAAAATTTAATAGTAATTCCTATTTGGAATATTGTGGACGGACGACATTATAAGAGTTGTTGTTTATCATCCTGAGCTCGTCCAACTATGTGCAAAACGTTTAGCAATAAATTTGCATTTGAATTCAAAAGGATCTTTAATATGAACTGAAATGCGATGTGGATACATTGCATAACAGCCGTATTTTCAGCCTCTGTAATTCAACTGTCTCTTTAGTTTCTTGTACAAATTATTTTATTGCATCTGTGTCAAAAATACGTGTACAAAATATATGAAGCATTTCAGGTTTTTTTAATACTCATATCGCCTTACCAAGAAATTATTTATACTTAGAGACGAACTCTCTTGACAGGTAAAGATGTACGTCCGAGAATAATATCTTTCCCTTTTCGCTACGACCATTACCAAAAAACTTGATGTAATTTATCCTGATCATTTTTTTCCTGCCACCAATGTATTATTTATAAAAAGGGGAAATTGAATTTTTTTTTAATTAAAATATGGATAAAAAGTATGAATACTATACTAAACATTATAATGTAACGCTATTTTTTCGCATCTTGAAAATCATTTGAATGAATGTAAGAGTGAAGGACTACTATACAAAACGCTTGATAGATGGATACAAGAGAAAGTTGTGAAAGTGATGAATGAATTATGACTATAAGTGGTTAGAAGCTCTGGAATTTCATCACTTTTCGATTTCTTTTCGAAGTTTTATGTCTTAAACAGTCAGATGAAAGTTGGATGACTGAACTGGAATGAGTTTAGTAATGTTAGTAAAATTTAGGTATCAGAGCTTTCTGGGTGGGATGCTCACGAAAATGTCTTCGATACCAACTTTGATTCAATAAAGCAGCGATAGTCTGATTTACGGTTACAAATAAAAAACATAACAGCATAGGTATCGATAATTGGTAAATCAATGCAAATAAGAAATAAATTATGATTTCAAGGAAATAGTGAGGTGACAAACAGTACTCGAAAAGGCCGCCATGTGGTACTACATACACATTGTTCGCACTTAATCCTGAAATTTATGGCACATAATTTCATAGTTGCTGTAATTTCATCCTGTAACTTGCAATTTTGCATTTGTAATAGATTTGGACATGCATAAACATATGCAAGAAATTCGGCAACTCTTTCTGTTTCAATTTTAAGCTTAATTATTTTACAATTCAAAGCTTCTTAGCTCTTACTGCTTGATCCTCTGTCCTTTACTTATTTTTATTTACTTATTAATTTATTTAACTCTGCTTTTTTAACACTATTTTCTCCATTTTAAATAATAAAAATAAAGTTTACATTATTTTCATAAGTAGTATTCTCTGCGATACTGAAAGGACTTCGAATAAAAAGCCCTTTTCTTTTTGCTTCCCGCGGAGATTTAGCTCTATTAAACTCTCTTAATTTCATGCAAATTAAACAGACTAACCATTACGCAAGCGCAGTTGAGCAAGTAAGACGAAGCAATGATGTTGTTGTATCTGAACCACAAGTATAGCAATGGTCAATATCATATAAAGTAATATTGATGAAATATTTATTTCTGCAATTAGAATAAGTAAAGCGAGACAAGTTGATCACTTTAAAACTTTTTTAAAATTAAAAAAAATCTGTAACGAAGAAGTTACCTGCTTTCTTGTCTAACGTAAACGATGAAAGTTGTGAGCAAACACAAAATGGATAGAAAGTGATTCCTAAAAGAAAATGCAAAATATTCATGTTGGAATCGGAGAAGATCGAGACGTAAAGACACTCATATAGACGACGTAATACGTGTATTAGATAAAGCAAAAGGCCCACTGATATAAAAACAAGGTTACCTGAAAATTTTTTGAACAGAAATTATACAGATTTTTGTAAATTATTCTTTTTATACACTTTCACGTTTTTCGCCTGCTAAACTTACTCAGAGAGATTAGTTTAACTATACCGAAAAATTGATTTCTAAAAATCACTCAGCTATTTACTACTTTCGCAACCAAATTGAGAGTTATATTTAAAAAGACTAAAAAATCACAATCACATTTTAAGCATACCATTATATTGTAGTTGGCCGCCAATAACATCAATAAAAGCAAACAGAACAGCGACGAAAGCGATTAAGTAAAAAATCCAAAACATCCTTAAGCAAATTATCGAAAAAAGATTGAAATGGCTCAGAATTAGATTTGAAAAGTCTTTATTAATTCTGTAATTCTGCATTTCATTTCTGTATTATAAAAATTCTGTCTAAAAAAAAAAACCTTTTCGGTACTTCGATCATCCTCAACCAAGTTTTGAAAATGTGATCTTTTCTAAACTTACCGAAACAAACTAGGCCCATAATTGTTTCTGCAAACAAAGACCAAAAATATTTATGAATTTTAAATGATTAAAAGTAACATTAAAGTTAAAATTTTCAGCAAAAATATTTAATAATGAACACACTGTATTTATATATATGTATATATATATATATACTGAAAATTTAATGTTAACTCTAATAAACTGAAGAACATCCAATTTTTAAAAACTTTAAATGCCACCTTATGACAGTTTCGAAGCAAATTCGTGCTGATTAGCATATATATATAATCTCTATTTCAATAAAAAAAAATCAATTTTACCTGATTTTCCAGTTTTTCCTATAGCTAATAATCCAAGGATATAAATGACCGTAGTACATGCTAACCAGTATGCAACGCATATCTGATATAAACTGAGGGGCATCTGAAAATTTAAAAAAAGTTTAAATTCCACCCTTACAACACCTTCGAAGTAGATTTATTTTTAAACATATGTTGCTTCTCTACTAATAATCTAATAATAATAATTATGATGATAGTGTCTGATAATATTATAGTTAAGACTATCATAACAATGATAATGCATTAAAAGCCTTGCAATTATTCATCAGTATCATTGGGATAAATCGATATTCCCACTGCATTATTATTACTTTTAAGGCTTTTATTAAAATATTTTCGTATAAATAAATTAAAAAATGAACAATCAGCAGCCCCTTTTTTCTCAAAGGTAAATATTTTTCTTCCTTTTACAATTTACGCTGAAAAAATTTATTATACCGAATGAATCTAATCTGTATTATAACTATTATCTTTAATTATTTATATCACTCCCATAATACAATAGCAAGTATTGTTATTATCATCATTTGCTGCTGCGATTAATATCATTGCTATTGATATAATTATTATTATTATCGTCATTATATTGTTATCATTATCAACATTGAGTATATTATTTATTTTCATCAGTCCTCACTTCTCTTTTTTTATTCCTCTCTTTTTATGTGTGTTTTTCGTTAGTAGTATTAAAAGTCCTCTTTTTCAACTTTCAACTTGTAAATTGATTTTGTTGTGCAACGCTTACCGATTCGATAGATATACATATACACAGACAAACAAATACACACACATACACATACACACATATATATATCGATTATCGTTATAGGTTGGGAAGGATGGAACAGTTGAAAATCGAGTATCAATACCGAGCTAGCCAGTCTCTTTCCTTTTCTTTTCAGGTTATTGATAATTCGATTGCCATTCATTTGCAAATATGGATAATCAATAGGCAACGAACAGAATTCCAATTCTTGTCAATTAAAAGACATTTTCCTATACTTCACTACCCTACTACTATTTCCAATATATCATTTCGATTTTTCGAATAATCCATATATCGACCAGGCATCGATTTTCAATTTTACTAGTAGCTAAGAATAGCCTTGTCTTATTGGCCTTATAATTCGTCATGAAAAGTATACATTTCCTCCCCCTTTCCTTGTCTTCTCTCCCTCTTTCCCTCTAAAATAGAGAACTTTTCAGTGAAAATAAGTAAGACTTTTTCTGACAGCTATACTCTTTCTTAGATTATCAATGATTAGCATTAAATATATTTTGCATAGATTATAAATGAAAAATATTGATGGTGACAATGACCCTGTAATAGTTACACTGCTATCAATAATATGAAACAACACGTAATTAATAAATAACTTTACAATTCGTTTCCAATTTTCTGCTTTCACTTTCATAATCAGCAATTTTCTGCAATGCATACTTTTATCAAGTATGCATTGCTTAAAAAAGTCATCTTTCGTTAATTTGGCAATGAGAAGCAACTATATGAGAACGAGCGGCAGGAGATACCGATCTCATTTACCTCAATTCTGAATGTCTTTCTGGTATAACAATCTCTTTTGATGCATCACTGGACACCGAATATCCAATAAAACAACCCGACCTTGGAGTTTGTTGTAGCGTAGAAGGACATGATTTGAAATGTCCAATACCAATGGGATATTATTCCAAGAAACTTCAAGTTAAGCAAAATACCGCATTACCATCCACAGGATACTGAAACGTATGACCAATAGTAGCATTAAGACTGCTGCATTGACATTCAACAGTTTATGGGGTAAATCAGCAACCTTAACCAAGTCGAGGATTCGTAATGATAAATTTGAATGCCCTGAAACACTGAAATGTAGAACTTAATAACTATAGTAACCAAAAATCTAAACTGTATTCACTACTATCAATAAATGAAGACATTCAATCGATATCTAAAGATCACAGAAAACAAATCAAATAAAATACTCTCAGGAGTAGGAAAATCCATTTATGCTTCATAAAATAAATGAGAGACTAGTGATACATTCCAGACAAATTTAAGCTCGACTACCTTCCTCACGCTTATTATTTAGAGTTAAGACTAAAAAAGGGGAAAAACAGCAGTTAAGAGCATAGAAATAGAAATGGTTTATTAAATTACAAATTTTATAAAATTTTCATTACGAAGACGCTAACAAACGAAAAAAGAAACAGACTACGAAGAAATGCTAAAGGAGACAGGACTCGAAGTAAATCATTGAATAGTTCAGCTCACTTTTCAACTTTTGAAAAGATATCAATAATCGAACATGACCTTAAATAATGAAGATATATAACAACAATAATTGCAGCATAAACAATATAATTCCCAACAAATGATATTTTATTTAGAAAAGGAGGACCTAACGTCAACTTCTTTCCTTTCATGAACGAGGAAATAATTATTTTTATTACCTTATCATTGAAGCAGGAAAGTCCGCGAAAAGAATGAAATAACGCTCAAATTTAACTAATATAATCGGTAAGAAAACACAAATATTCAACACAAATGAAGGCATAATTAACTTTGTAACTGTGTTTTCAAGTTTAATATTGTTTCCAACTCCATAGCAATATTCGGATTTTTTCCTTTTCCTGAAGCCTCTTTGTAAATATTTATCAACTTTTCAGTGGCCATTAATCCACTCTGTACTATTTCTTTTTTCCTTTGACCACTGCTTTTTGATGATAAATTTATGCAACACTGAAATAATTCAAGTATGACGAAAATATTTTAATGGAATAATATTACATGCTTCACAAATACATTTCTTTCGACCTCGTATTTTTCTCAAACTTATTCCAAATTACCAAGCAAAATATGAACAGATTTGACGAACAGTGAGATTAGAAACACCTTCGTTAACTGCTTAAAAACGTGTAAATCCAGCAATTTTCATCTCTTTTTAAAAATGGAATATAATATTTTTATTCATTATGAAATGAACAATAACTAATTTCATTAAATTATAAGTTATGCATTATTCATATCCACTCCACACTGGAAATTTGATATAATATTTTTATTTATTATGAAATGAACAATAACTAATTTCATTAAATTATAAGTTATGCATTATTCATATCCACTCCACACTGGAAATTTGAGCAAGACTCACCAAAATTATTCCATATAATGAACGAGAACATGATGGATTAGTTCGAACGGCTTGTTCAAAATATGATTTCGCAAGTTCAATATTTTCTAAACCACCCTGCGTATAACGTATTTCTGCAAGCCGTCGCAAATATAAACTATTATGTGGCTGAAACAAAAACAGATGCACAACAAGGAAATGTCATAAGTAGACTGTTTTCAGAATATTTGAGAAAAAAAACAAATAAAATTCCAAAACTTAACCTTAACGTTACAAGGATTTTTCGAAACAAGTTTCTCACATCCAGGGTCTTTTTGATACTGAAACCAGTTTTAAAAAACTAAATAAACTAACACTAGATAAGACAAGTTCCTCTATGCAATGTGCCGCATGTGGATAATCACCTTCTTGTAAATGCAAATTAGAAAGCTCTAGCCACGCTTCCGAATCAGAAATAAAAGTTTTCAAATATTCGTTTAATTCTCGGATTGCTTCCTGTCGATTACCTTGTGCTTTCAGAATTGCAATTCTTCGCTTGCGATATGACTGCAAAAAACCCGAATTAGTGAATCAGTGAAAAGAAAATAAGCGCATTATTGTTCTATAACTTTCATGCAAATCATTTGCTATTTTCTTATATTATAACTCGAAGATGGGTCAAAAAATCAATCGTACATTCTGACTACATTTACAGCTGAAAACATTTTGAACAAAAATTTAATGGAGTTCCTTCCTTTCATTTTAAAATGAAAGGAAACCTTACCATATTTGTTGGATCTGATTCAATAAGCTGTTCATACAAACGCGTAGCGCTATCATACCTACATCAGGTAATTCAAGAATTATGAAAAAGAAATGAGCAAAAGTTTTGAAAAAATGGACAAAATAATCAAATATATTAAAAATTTTCTACTTGGAATTATCGAAGTTGTATAACAGAGAAATTAATGGTAACTAAAAGCACTTATTTTAAAACCTGACATATAAGAGTCCATTTTTAAGAACGACTCACTTGCCCATTGTCTTTTGCTTCTTTGAATAGAAAAATAGATTTTTCATACTAGGAAAAGACTTACTATCGAACTACGAAAAAAGGCTTATTACCTCAAACCATATCATAGAAATCCCTGTCTATATTTAAGAAGGAAACTGTAGAAAGAGGCTTAATTGCAAATTCAAGGTATATCATTCCTTAGAAATCACTGCTTACTAACTTTACTGAGGACCTTTCTATCAGTCGCCGATTGTGTTGAAAGAATCAGAAAAAACTCGTAAAATACAAAACATTACCGTTTTAAGGCTTCGAGACGCATTGCTTGCAGTTTCAAGACACGATTACTTCGTGGAAACTTTTCTTGCAGTGCTTGTATACATTCCATTACAACATCAGTTCTGACTAAATCTAACGCAGCTATGCAAACCTGAAATTAAAACATATTTTATCACAAACCATTAAGGCAAATTCTCCGTCCTACTCATATTTACATTTGAAGTATCACTTTTTTCGATCGGAAGTACTGAAAACTTTTCAAAGTATGAACAGCGCTTCAATTATATTTGCGAACTCATTGTTATTTTGTAATTTAGTGATCTAACGAGTCTACGTCATTTATAGTAATTGCTCTCTCTTTTCTATATTTGCACCCATTGTTACGAGTGCAAAAAAATTTACACTTTTGAGAACATACTGTTTCTTACAATATGATTATTAATAACGTTAGTCGAACTTTTGATTCATATTTTTCTAAATAAAACATTTGAAATTACGATTCATTTGAGCGAAAACCCCGACATAAGAAAGTAATCCGTTTTTATTTAAAGAACTTACAATATCATGGAAGAAAGAATTCTGGCTTTCTTACATACAATGTATTATGGCATATCTATATCTAAGCACTTCAAATTATACCGTGCGATATGATAAAGTAATGCAGTGATTATTACTGATTAAAATTTAAAAGATTCAGTTTAACATATAAATCGTGACAGTTTTAGTAACATCAAAAGTTTAATTTAAATAATACGTTAAATTAAATATCAAATGTACGATGAAATTAGTTTCACCTGTTCATAAACAAGCCATAATTCATCGCCCAGCGAATGAGGATGACGACTTAAAACATGCTCCCATAATTCCACTGCTTCCACTGATCTACGAGCATGCTCTTCACGCCATTTACGTAGTACATATTTTGCTTCTAAAAAGTAATTAATTTTTTTATAAAAAAACCCGAACACTTCTTATCCAATTTTAATTCTGTTAGAAATCAAACTTCTTTCAATTAAAATTGAGTTTACAATAAAACCCACCATCAAATGAAACACAAGTCCAGTCAGTCATCGCTAAACGTCTTAATTTTTCACCAAATAAACTTGAAATGTTACGAAGTCTACGTTACGATCTGGAACTCTTCATATCGCCGTCATTAACTGCAATGTCACCATGTATAAAATTGTAGCAGATTATGAAAAAATATATATCATAAAAAACGAATTTTTTGCTTTATACTCTGTGAAACCAGTGCCAATATTCAGTAAAATCATAAATTTTAAATTTGATCATCAATTTGAACTTGAACAAAATGTTGTGTCCTATTCCAAATCATTTGAAAGCATATCTTTCTGAATTTTTTTCCTGTTATTTTCATGTGATCAACACCCGAAAAATTCATAATTAAACTTCGAAAAGAAATTCAGCATATCACCAATGATGTTATTCCACTTAATTCATTTATTAAATGAACCAAAATCTACTGGCATAAAAAATGTCGAAAACTATTAATTTACGGTAATGTTATTATTGGTACTCTTCCAACACTAAATATCAACTAACGCGTAGCTGATCAACCTTTTAAAATATATGAGAACTGTACATGACGGTTCCAAATATAAAACTATTCTTATAACCAATAATCTTCATCAGTAAACAACAAATGCATTTGACATGTGCGATTGGTTTCTAGATCATTCAGAAAAAATTAAAAACCCTGAACAATATAGCAAATTGTTAATAAGTAAATGAATTCAAACAAAGAACAAAACAAAGCGACTGTTTATGAAAGCAAAAAATAAAAATAAAACTTCGAGCAAGTAAGTAATCATTTTGTTCACAATTAAAAGCTTTAACAAGAAGACCATACTTTCAGCATCTGCAGTGATAAATCAAAACTAATAAATTATGCAACGGTCTAATGTATTGAATTAAATAAGGTTTAAATAGCTGAAACAATTAATATTAAGACACAAAAAACCAAGGGTAACAATCTGAACTAATAACTCAGTTATTCAAAAAAAGTAATCACATGAAAGAGACAAAGCACCAACCAATGGGTAAAACACAAATATATGTCTCAATCTTTAAACAGAGAAATTATTTAGATATGAACTTATTTTCAGATTGAATATAATAATAAGTGAAAATTGAGCTTTCTAAAACATAAAAGTAAAATAGCCAAGGGGATACAGAGGTAGTTAAAGAACAAATGAAGAAAATGAACTACGCTTATTTCAGATCAATTTCAAGCACGTTCAATCCATCGATGGATATCTCCATTCTGTTTGAGGAACCGATGTTTCTTTGATACAAAGCGGAGATACCCATCGTAAAACATAATGCGGCCCACCAGCTTTATCATTCGTCCCTAAAAAAGTTTATTGCACATATGGCAAAAATAGCGGGATCAAAACACAAGTTGGAATAATAGTTGAGGAGTTTTATCGATAATAAATAAAAGAATTAAAAAATAAATGCCTCCTCGGAAATGAATAGAAGAAGTAAAGAAGGGAGAAAATAAACTCTTTATCTATAAGCATATAGAATTTAGACGATGAAATCTAACCGCTCATTCGTGCTCCACCAAAAGGTTGCTGTCCAACTACAGAACCGGTTGACTTATCATTCAGATACATATTCCCTACAGCATTTCGAAGAATGTCGCGAGACATGTACAAAAATTCCCTGGAAGATGAACTCTTTCAAATATAGAAATTAAATAACTATGATTTTTACAAATTCGAACGAAGGCGTTTAAAGTTTTCACAGATAACTTAAATAATAATGTCAATAAATAGTGACATTACTATTTAAGTTTAATTACTCAATCTTCATTCTTTTGCATCGCAGAGTATGCGATAAAACTGCAAGGACGAATCAAGGTGAATACTATCATACTAGTTGAATACTGGTAAATCAGCGTGCATCGCGCAATAGTTGAAATTAACCATTGCGAGATGCACGCTGATTTACTGGTTTGTTACCAAGACATTATTATATTCTAATTTAAATTATTCTCAAGGAATTCAAAAATAAAGAATATCATTGCATCCAATTACCTGTCCTCCGAAAATACAGCTCCAGTGAGACCGAATACTGTTGAGTCCTTTATTTTTTTTATAATGTCTAATGCTTCACTGTCTTTATATACATATGTAGTCAATACAGGTCCAAAAATTTCCTAAAGTAATGTTCACTTTGACACTTTTAAACGCAGAAATTCACCGAGAAAGAAATAAAATCGGCAATGAAATACGTTCTAAAATTAAGGCCTACAACTTGCACAATATTTTTTATATTAGATAAAGAACTGTTTCCTATATGAAAGTTAAAATTACAATATGAATGATTTAGTCACTAAGTCTCCGAGGAGCCGAAATAATCTACCATGAGCAGAAATTGCAAATACGGAACCGCGTGATCAAAATTTCAATCTTTGTCACTCAGACTGACTGTATAAAGGAGTTTCAGTTCACTAATAAATCCTTAAGGCAATAAATCAGCACATTATGCATAAAGGTCAGTCTTAAATATACCTCTCTAAGCAGTTTGGAGTCCCATTTATCAACTTGTATGAGAGTCGGCTGAATGAAATATCCCTTAGTGTCATCACATATTCCACCAAAAATGATCTTCGCCCCATCTGCACCTGTTTTAGCATAATCAATATATGATCTGATCGATTTGAAAGCTTTTGCATCGATGACCGCCGACATGAAGATGGAACCATCACGTACCTGTAACAAAGTTGATCAATAAACAATTACAATTTCTGTCAATTTTATCTATATAAATGCGCACATAGTAATTACTACCTAAATAGAGATCCTTAAAGCAAATACCAAGCTTCAATACTTTCACAAGTGCAAGAATTTTAAAAATTAAAAATTAAAAAGTAAGCTACGTAATAAATTGAACACTCACATCTCCAACTTTAAGTTCTTTTTCTATAGCTTCAAGTTTTGCTTGCAGGACTGGCCACAAACTTTCAGGCACGTAAATTCGTGAACACGCACTGCACTTTTGTCCTTGATATTCGTATGCAGAACGAATTGTACATGGTGCCACAGTATCCAAATCAGCCGATGGATGGATGAAGTGAAAGTTCTTACCGCCACATTCTATAAATATCATTCCCTTCCAGTAAGTGTTATTCTGAACTTCTTTATAACACTTCGGTAATAAAATTAAATTCTATCATAACCTCAATTAGAAGTTAAATTCTATCATAACCTCAATTAAAATAAGCAAACAAACCTCCAATTAGCTTCGGAAATGAAATGTAAGTATCCAGATTTTCGGCAACTTTTTTCCACAAATACTTAAATGTTGGCAGAGATCCGGTAAAATTGATAGCAGAAAGGTAAGGAGAAGAAGTTATAGCATTACCAAAAATTGGACCGTCGGATGGTAGGAATGAAATAATTCCAGCCGGAAGACCTATAATGAAGATCTGCAATGTATATATTTTCAACTAACAAAAATATGCCACAAATATAGCATAAAGTTTTTTGAAATGTTTTACTTTCATAGTCTAGCTATAAAAACAAGGAATCAATAATAGAAAATTCTTACCAGCTTCCTCTAAAGCTTCGTAAATAAAATAATTGCTCAATACAGCAGTACATGATGGTTTCCATAACACAGCATTGCCCTAAAATAATTCCTTAGTTCACTTGGTTAGATTAGTAATAATTCTATGATATAAATACTCGGTATAACAAATGAACACATTTTAGTACATTGGGCTTAACATCATACAGTATAATAGTTTACCATCATAGCTGGTGCTGTAGCCAAATTACCACCAATTGCTGTGAAATTGAATGGAGCAATAGCAGCAATAAATCCTTCTAGACTCCTATAAACAAATTCCACATCAATAGTCACGTCTACAAAAATTTCAAGAACACTTCAAAATAAATGAGGAATATATAATTAGAACGATTCTGGTATCAATAAAATATTAACTGAAAATGAAGTCATATACTGTAACTATATTTGCGTGGATGGATGTTAATTTTTGGACTGAAAGGTAATTCCAGTTTAAAAACTTTTATTTGGAGTTTTATTTTCACCTTCAGCTTGATGATGTAAATCGATTACCTAAGAATCATTGTATTAATGACATTTTTCGGTGAAATGGGCTGATATTTTTCCAGCTCCAAGGCGAACTTGGCATTAAATCTGAAGAAATCGACCAGCTCACAGGCTGAATCAATTTCAGCTTGTACGATATTTTTCCCCTGCCCAAGCATTGTGGCAGCATTAAGCTTCATACGATATTTCCCAGCACATAAATCAGCCGCATGCAGAAAGACATCTGCTCGTTTTCTGTAAAAAAGATAAATTAGGATGCGACGAAATTCCTCATCATAACTTTCTATGATGCTTCCAGATCACACAGAGTATAAATGTTTTAATCATTAATTGAAGTAGGTTATACCTGGCAAGATCCAATCAAAGGTATCCTTAAACAGGACCTGTTCTGGTTTCGAATTTTTGCAAATTGAAATAAAAAATAATGAAAAAAAACAGAAAAAGGAAATGAAAGGAGAAGCAGAATAAATCGAAAAACATTAAATTAACTGCCAAGAAATTGATTATATCCGACAACATCTGCAACATAATTGACAACGAAATAGAACAAATATCAGACATTCAGTCCGCTCCAAGTATGCAACACAAAAGAACGACAAATAGAACCTTAACGATTTGCGCTCCCAGTTTTGTTTGGCATTTAGTCCAACTCGAACTGCTTCTTTAATCTGTTCTGTAGTAGCATGTGCAAATCGTGCAATAACTTTCTGATGATCTGAAGGCTGAAATACTTTCACGTTTCAATCGGAAATGGGGGAATAAAGGTATAAGAAATAATTTGAAAGTCAACGATCAAAAAATATAAGCATACTACTAGCACTATCTGTCATTTAGTGAGAAATATTTTCTGATATTTCGGAAAGGAGTGGCATCGACAGCATTCCAGATGTAACCTTGCATTATCTCCACGAAAACGAATACATCCTCCTGTGAAGTTTACCAATCTTAAGCTGATAATATTCCAGTCTTTTGGGTTCCATCCGCTAATTTTCACGATGACCCAAAAACTACAAAATACTAAACAATTATTCTTGAATTTGAAGCAAAATTTTGTGTTTTTTTAAAAGCGTATGCTTCTCACCATAACTTGCTTTTTATCCAGATTTTTCAAAATCTTCTCATTTCCGATCACAAGCGGGACATTTGTAGTTGTACCGGCTATCTCTGACATTGCTTTTTCAAGAGCTATCCTTTCCGTACTACCCTTTTCATATATTAATACTGGTTCATTTTGTGGATTTTTCATGAATTTTTCAGACGTTAAGCCTGATCCACTGAAAATACATATATTATAATCTCTGAGGTTACAATAGTTGAGCATCAAACTAAAGCTAAGAAAAAAAAAGAAAACTTTGTTATTGCTTTACAATTCATATTTTTAGCAGTATATTTAAATGTTCGCATTTCTTCCTGTTTTGAAGAATTCAATAATTTAAACTATGATAATTAATTCGCAGTAGTGTATAAAATATAACATATACCTGAATGTGGAAGCCTGACGAAATAACGAAGTCCATTGACTGACTGTAAGTGTGACAAAATTATGACGAAGCATTGTGTTAGTGAGTACTGAAAATGAATAAATTATAAAAGAAATGTATTTAAATTGATATTCAAAAAATAAGAAATGACAACAAGGACCAAAGATCAAACTAACATTTTGAGAATGAATTCCGCTTTTCGTCCAATCAATATAGGCTGTAAATTTGATGCCATCACATATGCTCTTTTCATGGCATACATTTAATGAGGATTGTATGATAGGGAAAAACTGATTAGTTTACATATTACTATTATTATTATCACTTCTAAACAGATATTATCTGATATCTAACCAGTACCATCTGCCACTGATTCTTACTTCCCAAATATCAGAGAACGGAGATTTCGTTTTTCTTTTAAATAAACATTATTTATACTTGCGACTAACAATTAGCCCATTATGAAAATTCAAGGAATTTTTTTTTGCGAAATATTCTTGAGAAAAATTATTGAAAAATTTTTGAAGGATAAATTAAATTAGGATAAAATATTGCCGCTAATAATCATTAACATTTGTTAATGATTATTTTAAATTTAAAATACATTGCAATTAATCGTGCCAATAAGATTGGATTTGTATAATGAAAGCTGTAAATAATGTCGGTGGTGTAAGGAAGAAAAGAATATGTTAGCACAAATTATTAATTCTTTTTGATAATTAATACATTTCACATTGATTATTAGCTTACATTTATTCCGTCATTTTCAAATACTGAAATAATGCTAAGATATAAATAATAAAAGAAAATAATTATTGATTATTTTTGTTTATTTTACAAAAGATAATGTAAAGTTTCTTTATTACAAGTGATAACAAATTTTGCATATATGTATTTGAAATTTAAAAGACAAGCAAAAAAAAGAATTCACATAATATTATCAGAATCGGATGTTAAAGAATCGTTAACAGGTTGATCTAATATATGATATTTCACATCAGCCAACCATTTGGAGCTTATCATTTGATCAATTGTTAATCTTTTATGAGGTATCGGATGAAGGATATCAAATATTAATCGTTTCACATCCATACTTATCTTTGCTGCTTGTGGATATGCTATTCTAAATAATTTAATAAAAGTATTTCAAATGGATTAATTTTAAAGAAAAATTAATAAATTAAAATTAAATAGAAAAAAATACTAAAAATAATGGTAAAAGTGGATTAATTAAAATAAGTGAAACAAAAATTAAAATTCGAATGTTTACATTATCAACGAACAGCAAATATTCTTAATGTATATTTAACGAAATTTGTGAAAACAAATTTTATATGCTTTATCAGTCATTGATAATGATTTGATAATAATGAAATATTAAAATAAAAATCATAAGAAAGAAAAAGAAATATTTCTGTTAAATTTTACTTTGAATGATGGAAATGAGAAAGAAAGAGTTAAATTGTACAAAATATTCTTAAAATTTTTGAAATTAAATTATCTAAAAAATTATTAAATGCAATTTAAATTTCTAATTATAATATAATTCAAATTAAAAACAATGTAATTAAATAGATGATTCAAACTATAATTTTGATTATAATTTAAAGTTTAATTGAAATACAAAATATAATATACATAGAGATAAAGTGATATAAAAATTTATGACCTATGTTGCAATTGTCTTTCCAACATTTTTTGCACATTCCTATCATCATAAGGCATCATTCCCGTTATCATCACATACAGTACAATCCCCGCACTCCATATATCCGATAGATATCCATCATATGGTTGCGCTCTGCGAGAATTTTCAAACTTTTTATTTTTATTACAATACGTTCTCCTCATGTTGTTGGAAATTTAATTTGCTGTCACGACGGGATAAGTTTTTTTCATTCTAACAAAAGTTTAGGAATCCTTAAGTTAGCTCATTGAGAAATGTTTCCCGTCTACTTCAATCCTATGAAAATCTCTCGATTTAAAATTTCCAGGAAGGATTTTCGAAGAAAGCAATATAAGCTTTAAAATTAATTTCAATATATAAGCTTTAAAATTAATTGTGAGAAAATATGTGGCCTAAAGTACAATTAAGTTTTTGTTTGAAAAAATATATGGTCGAAACATGATTGAACTATTGTTTTAAAAAAAATAGACGATTACCTAGATTATAGTATTCAAAAATATAGTTAGATTATAGTTTTCAAAAAATATAGCTTAGAATAGGCCACTATTTCAAAAATAGACATTGAAGATCGATTATAAGATCGATCAAACCTAATAATTTCTGGAGCTAGGTACGCTCGAGAACCGCAAAATGTTTTTGATTTTTCGCCAATTTTCAATAATCGCGCAAAACCAAAATCGGTAATTTTAACGTTTTCGCATGAATCGAGCAATATATTCTCGCATTTAATATCGCGATGTACAACTTCCATTGATTTTAAATACTATTATATAGAATTTTTTTATTTTTAAAAGATATAAATTGAGCTAAATTAGCAGTAACATGAAAAGAGATAGCTTGGTTAGACTTAATACCTTCATTGCCTCAATAAGTTGTCGAAAATGTATTTTCCCTTCGTTTTCATCAACTTTACTTTCACGTCTTATTTTTTGTAACAGATCACCTCTAGTCGTAAAATCTTGTATAATACAAACGTAAGGGTTTTTTTCAATTACCTGAAAATTTGACGAAGGAAATTTTAAGAATTAAATCTTCAAAATCAGGCACTTAAAGTTATGAAAAATAAAATGGAATTAAATTTTGAAAGTGATTTATTTCAATTTCAAAGAAATAAATCGATATGATCCTATTAATGAATGATTTTGTGACTTCAGGTGCAATAAAACTTTCTTCTTTTTTCTTCTTAAATTCAAACAATTACTTCATAAACTTTAATAATATTGTCATGTTTCAACTTTCGAACAAGTTCAATCTCACGTGGCAAACATTTTCTCGTGTATCTTGAATCTTTCCTGAAAGAGTTTTAATTTATCACTGATAATTTATAAGGGAAAATGGAAATAGCATGGGAGTGTATGATCGAATCTTGAAAAATTAAGATGACAATATTTATTTGGAATGATTTGATAAGGGAAACAAAAGTTGAAAAATAATATGGTAATGGAGAAATTAACTGATACATTGCTAATCATAAACTAATAATAAATATCCGGTTAATGATAAATTAATCACAAATGACCGATTGATGATATTCGATAAATGATAAATTAATGATAATTCATATTTGACTACAACCTTATGTCGATTATTTTTATAGCAACCATTTTGGCTAACACATTGCACCAACCTCTCTTCACAATAGAAAATGTTCCTTTGCCTAAAGAAATAATTGAACGAATTGAAATGAATAGAATGAATTGGAAATGATCTTTGTCTGCAACATAATTTGCCGGAATAGGTTAGAAAATAATGCTTAAGAAAAAACTGTCAGGAAATTTTCTGGAGATCGGTTATATCATTCATGATGTCATAAATAAGCAATACATTTCGTTGCAGTTACGGACCAGAAAAAGAGAAGTGATAAAAGTGATCAGTGAAGCTCTTTGCAAAACTGAAGCATCTCCTCCTTATCATCATCATCATCACTGTGCTACTTACTTTTCTTTCACTTTTCTGGAAATGTTTTTAGAAATTCCGGAATGCAAAGAAATGAAAAAGATGTGAGAATGCAGAAGTCATTAACCAAAGTCAAAAGTCAACGTGCAGAAGACGAGGAAGAAAGAGGTCACCGAGATTTTCGTAGAAAATGACTCCTCGTATTTTCATTTCATTAGCCATCTCGGGAGTTAAAATTCCAATAATTTTATCGTCTACCATATCCACGTTCTTATTGTCCTTCATAGTTTTCGTTCTTATCAATAATTTCGCTCTTTCATCCATTCTTACTTCCTCATTTTTCTCATCCTCTTTCACTCTCTCAACTATTTGATTTCTCTTTTCTTTTCCATCCCTCTTTACACTTTCAGCTCCTTGGATATTGAGTGTTCTATCATTTTTTATATTTTTATCTACTTTCCCATTTCTTTTATCTTTTCTTGTTTCATTATTCTTTCCACTCTTTAACTCTACTTTATTTCTGCCATCCATCTTCATTTTCTCATCTTTCTCTTCTCTCTTTAATTTTTTGTCACTTTCATTTTTCTCTAAATTTCCTTCTTCCTTATTTTGTTTGGCTTTTTCTTCCTTTTTATCTTCCTCCACTCTACTCTTTTTGTCATATTTCTTTATGTCTTTCACCTTTTTATCTTTTTTTATTGCTTCTTTGTTGTCCTCTTTTATTTCAGCTTCTCCTTCGTTCTTTTCATTTCTTATCATTACCGCTGAAGAATCAGGCAACACCTGTAATGAATTTTATCATCCAGGCTGCCTGTATTTGCAAATTTGATATAAAAGATCCTTTTAGTGTTTGTTATCCGGAAAAACTGGAAATTTTACAATATTCTACGCGATATAATTTTCTCGGTAGTACCGAAAATTTAAAATGATCGTTTTATCGTTTTCTTATTGATTAATCTGAAATACAAAATAATTGTTCAGCACTAAATCAGCTAAATATAATTTTCAATCTCAAATTCTAATTCTCATTTGTTGCATTTTATGTGTTTTATATTCATTTAATCAATTAAAATTCAACATTCATTAAACTCTAATCGATACATTCTTTAAAGATTAGAATTTAAGATTGAAAATTATATTTAGCTTTAAGAATTTCTATAAACCTTTTTTTCTTTTAAATTTTCATTCGTTCCGTCCATTTGCGATTGTAATGTGAAATAACGATAAAACGTTTATTAAGATATCGCGGGAATAGTCTACCAGGTAATTTAAAAAAAGAACGTATAACGAAGTAATTGAAATAACGAAAAAGTGTGCGTCAAATGTGACAATCACATCTTTTATAGTTAAAATTTTGGATGAAAACATGCAAAATAATTTGCATATTTAAGAAATATTTCAATTTTTGAATGTAATTTAGGCAAATTAAAAGAAATGGCAAAAAGAATAATTGTTTTAATTAATGAAAGAATTTCATTTCAGTAATGTATGTATTACTGAAATGGCTATTAAGGTATTCATTAAATATGAATGGAACTTTCTCATTTCAAAATTATAATAAATAAAATTTAAAAACTAAAATTTTTCACATCGATTATGCTAATTTTAATAACTCATCTCATTAATGATGCATACATTACTAAAATGGAATTCTTTCATTTGTTGAAAGTAAATGGGAATATTAGAAATGAATCAATGAAATATTTGAAGTATGAAGAATAAACAAAAGCAATAATCTCTTTCTTTCTTTCTCTCTTTCTCTCTCTCTCTTAAAGATTTGATTAACGATTAAAAGTTCAACTAGAAATCGTATTACTGGTCCTTTGTAAAATGCTGGAGTGATGATACAGGTATTTCAGAGTGGATAAAATTTGATTTTTTTTTTTCAAACTTTACATTCAAAAAAAGTGCTAAATAAACCGTAAAATTACGAATTCAATAGACGATAATTGGTTAGAAGTTCTAATATGAGGTGGTATAATCAACAATCGGGAAACATGCAGTATATGCTGGATAATACATTATCGATTGCTATATGCTAAGAAAATTTTCTCGTAGAAGATTTATGCACATATTGAAACTATTTATAAACTTTTAAGTGGTCGTCGAATACTTCAAATTAAAAAAAATCGACTTAATGGTTAGTACTTTACTTAATTAATTTAACTCTTTCCTTTGGTCTTACTAGGGGTGGTTAATATTTTAAAATTTTCACAGTTCCTTCTAACTAAGATCAGCTTTTTTGTGAGAATGGTGCAAATTTGAGTTAAAAAAAAGTTCAAGACAAAATGGCCAAGAATTTGAATTTCGGACCTTTGATTTTAGGAAGAATGACCAAGGTCAAAAAATGCAAACAAACAAGCTTATTAATGCAAATAGTATGCTTACATTTTTGATACTAAAATCGTTGTGATAATATTTAGCTCAGATAACAAATGATAGAAAATATCAAATTAACTTATCAATAGTCTAGAAGATGATAAGGAAATAATAAATAAATTATGTTAGAAATATGATAATAGCATTTGTAGTCTAACGATAAATGTTTTCATAACTGTAAATTTTAAAATGCAATTAAATTATCGCAACTAATTATCTTATGATAAAAAAATGATTCAAAATTTCGATTCTTTATTACAAATATAAACATTAACAACAAATAATGGTAAAAAAGGAAAATATAATAGAAAATAAAAACCAAAAAATTATCAAAAGATTTAAATGTATTTTATTGATACGGTTGACAGATAACAATTTCTTAATTACTGTAGCAATCGTAGTGTAAAGGAAATGCAAAACATTATAATTTGAAAATTTTCTATTATCAGGAGAAGAAGGATAGTGATTATTGTTGTAGTGATAAGTAAAAGTATTTCGAAGAGTTTAAAAAAGTGTTCGCAATAGAAAAATATAATAATGAGGTAAATACAATAGATAAATGCAATATAAATACAGTGTAAGTACAATAGACAAATACAGTAATAAATAAATACAGTTATTCGTCATTTATTACAGTATAAAATTCTAACAGTCATAATCACAAAGATTTAATAAATCATATAAATAATACATTTTAAGCCATAAAAATTTATCATGTTATAATTTAATATTCCATTCATAATATTTAATCTGAAAAAAGGAATCACAAAAAAGTGATTCCAGGCAGACTAATAATTATTATTTATAAGAAGGAAAAGATTGTACGTAAGAAATTGTATAAATATTTGATTGATTATTCATTGGAATGTTTACAAAAGCTGTAAACAATACCATCCTTAATAATTAAATTATGCTATCTTTCTTTCCTCTTTTTTACATTAATACTTTGCTATTGACTGAAATTACATATTATGTTGAATTTACAAACAAATTTCAATTTTTAACTATTACTAAAATATAATTTTTGAATAATAAATATTTGTTAATGTAATAATTTGCATTTTAAATACACTTAAACTGTATTATAATCAATCAAATTGTCATTTAAATTATTTGTAATTGAATCGATAAGTTAGTTCCTTCCTTTATCTTATCATAATTACAGTTATTGTAATAGGAAATTGAGGTAGTCTGATAAATTTGATCAAAACAAAAGTAAAAAAATTTTTTCCAACTAATTCATTATAATATCTGGCATCCAAAAATCCTCTACACTCAACAAAAGTTTCTAAATTTTAATTAAACTATTTTTAAAATTTGGTGTGGGATTTTTTCTGGGAAAATTATTTCTTCAAATCTAAAAAGTATTCTAAAGAAAAAAATTATTTACATTTGTCAAATTTTCGTCATTATTAAAATCGCCTGAACATTCCATTAAAACTTATGCGATAATTAAAACTTCACAATCCATTCAATTAAACTAACTTTGAAGAAATCTTTCACAATGTCACTTCATGCAAAAAAGAGCCAGGTTGAATGCCAGGTAAAAATTCCAGGTGGGAATTTTTAAATGAAACTTTTGAATTAAAACAAAAACCTTGCATTATTAATTTCATAGTAATCAAAATTATTCAGTAGAAGGGAAAAAACTTTCTTGAAGTAATTTATTTAAAAAAGAAACATTTTTTTCTTAATTTTGACAAAAATATTCGATTATACTTTTACTATCAAAGAATAATTATTTGTTTTACTGATATCATCAAAGAAAAGTCATATATATATTGATGTCTTGACCGGTTATTATTACATTTTATATCAAATAAGCATCCGAAAAATTGCTTTCCGGAAAGGAAAAAGGGAAATATACTTTGAGTTATTTCATGGTATCAAAAATTTTTGCATTGGAATTTTATAATTCTGTTGTTAATCCAAAAATTTTTTGTTGAAATTAAAATTTCTTTATTTCTTTAAATTTGAATATTAATTAAATAAATAAATGTAACCATTGGAAAAAATTTCAAATTTGTATTATTTAGATGATGAGAAAGTATCGAAAAAGAACGTTGTTGAAATGCTGAAAATTGGTGAAATACTTCGCAATAGGTATAAAATCGAAAAAAGACTAGGCCGTAGTAATTATAATCAAATTTATCGGTATATAAATATTTCCTTATCAGTTAAGCTTATCAGATAGTTAAACTATTTATCTTTACTGTAATTACTTGCCCAAATATTTTCTAAATCTTATGATTGATTATCAGCACTAACATTACAACTAAGATGACTTAACACAATTAAACCTTATTAAGAATAAGTTTTTCAACTTTAATGTATTTTATTCTAAATTATTAATTAATACTAATATTACAAATAGGATAAGTTGTCGCAATTAATTTAAATTTATTATGGATTAAAAGCTTTATCATTTTTGTATATTACATATATTATAACGAAAGAAATAAACTACAGTAATAGTTTTTATCAAATTGATATATTGAATGCAGTATACATTTGGTATGCAAAGAAAGGTAATAGTTAGGCAAATAATTGTAATTAAGTTATGTTTGTGGATAAAGTTGCATATTAGCATGGCACTCAGGTATTGAATTTTTTCCAGGGCCTATGATAATATTAAATCTCGACCTGTAGTAGTGAAAATTGCAACACCAAAATTAGACCCGAGACGAATGAAAATTGAACAAATGGTTTTAACTTTATTACGTGGAAAAGTTAATATTTGCCTTTTAGTAATTTAAATTAAGTAATTAAGTAAAAGAACTATTTCATTCTGATCTTTCCTTTAAATTAACAAAATATATTATCTGATATTTTACAAAATTACCACACAGTTACACAAATAATTTGAACTTAAAATTTGGAAGTTTTTTGTATTACATAACATGCTCGTTATTATTGCAACACATTACATTTTTATTCAACAAATTTCAACAAATTCAACAACAAATTTTTATTCAACAATTATTCAACAAATTTTAAGAACTATGAACTATGAAATACGCTAATTGATATAATAAATTAAGCTTTCACCAACTAAATTAATTTAGAATCATTTTGTGACATTGATTGGTATGGGACAAATTCACGATGTGCCATATCTTGTAATGGATCTTGTTGGCCGTAACTTGGCTGATATACGTGAACAATATCTTTCTAAACGATTACAGCCAATAACCGTTTATAGAATATCTGCACAAGTAAGAATGAAATAAAATGAAATAATTTTTTGCTTCAACAATATTTTGAATGATATATATATATTGTTTGCAGGTGATAAGTGCGCTACGTGACTTGCATACTGTAGGATTTTTACATCGTAACATTAAACCATCAAATATTTGCATTGGTAGAGGTGCACAAAGACGTGTGATTTATCTTCTTGATCATGGTAAATTCCATTAAAAAATTTTAAACTTCTTAAATTTTATATCTTTTTTTGCTGAAAACTTTTATGTAATTTTGGACGTATGAAATATAACAATGATAGCAGCATGTTAATGATATTAATCAAGGCATGGCACGGATGTTTACTGAAATAGACGGTAGAATTCGAAAACCGCGCCATCACGCAGGTTTTCGTGGTACACTACGTTACGTATCATTGACAGTACATTCACGTGCTGAAACCGGTCCACGTGACGATCTAATCGCGTGGTTTTATTCAATGGTATCTGCTCAATTTTTCCTTTACTAATAGTAATTAAGAAAAAAGAGTTTAGGATTGTTAAAAATTTTATGTCAATCTTTTTTTCATCTCTTTGAAACCACAACTGACCTTTACTGATCCATGATCTTCCTGACATTTTCTTCATTGTTGTACACTGTTTTCGGTTTTATATAAATTGTAAATTAAAAAAAAATTAAAAATTAAAAAATTAAAAAAAGTAAGTTAAACTGTAAATTAAAGCAAAATTACTTTAACATTTAATTATCAGATTGAACTAATTAATGGGAAACTACCATGGAGCGGTCTAACTACAGCAAAAGATATCGAGGAATCAAAAAGGAAGGAAACCTTTGAAAGTTTATGCAAAGATCAACCAAATCCATCTCTTGAATTTGCTAAAGTTAGAATTGATAATTGTTGTTTAAAATTAAAAAGAACTTTGGAAACATTTTAAAGGCAAAAAAAAATTTTGATAGGAAATTTAATGAATGAATAATCGTAATGAAACATTAGTGCCTCATTTGTTACTTAAATTTTTGCAATAATTTCACTTCCGTTAAGATCGAATATTTAAAATATTTTGAAATTTAAAACTAACCTTAATTTTTATGCTAGCTTTTTAGAAAATAACATCACTAAATGCTGCCACCATGCCAAATTATCAAGAGTTAATTACAATATTCAAAACAGTTAAATATAAGGATGATTCACCGTTCGAATGGGAAATACATAAATCGTTACTTTTAATATTTTAAAATTACATTTCATATTTTAAAAAATGATAAAAATTCGTCCAGATAAAATAAAATAAAATAAAAATTTTAAATAAAATTAAGATAAATCGAAAGGATCACAGATTTACTAAAATTGAAATTATTACTTTTGTTTAATTCTATATTTATATAATCGATATATGTACATAGAGGACTTAATAATTATATATGTATAATATATACATTTATATTATGTATCGGAGATTTAATAATATAATTATAATTTTATCAATATATTTTTCTCAAACAATTGCATACATTTTTTGCAAATTTCAAAAATAGGAATTTATTGAAAATTCCATCATTCTCATTATAAAAGGTGCCTTAGAATTAATTTATTCACCTATATAATGGTACGAAAAAGAAAAAGAATTATTAACTATTTTGTTTTATACATATATATTTTAGTAATAAAACAAAAGGAATGATAAACGAAGGTGCAAATACTGTCAACAAAAAAGTAAGTTACTTTTTTATTCAAAATTTATTAGAACTCATACCTGTCATCTAAAATTTCAATTTAAATAATAATATTTCTGTTTATCATTTACAGATAAAAATTCATATTTTGTTATTAATTTTACTTATATTCATTTCTTTTTAAGTTGTATTTAATTTGAGATTTTTTTTATTATTGTTAATTTCTTGCAATATCAATTATTAATTGATTATCTGAATTAAGGGTGTGAAATTTTGTTTAATTATTCAATTGGGCTTAGAAAATTTTAACTCTTTCCTATAATTAAAGGACTTTTTTTAATTACGGAAAACCGGTAAATATATAAGCCTGAGTGCATTGATTATCCGGTGGAATGAAACTTAACAACAAATTATTTAACTATTAGTACGCAATAATTGAAAATTTTGAAAGAATTATATCAAGTCTATAACTGACTCAACGACATTCAAGAGGACTTCCTTAAGGATCACCGGATAATTTAACCGGACGGATATGGCAAATGCAAATTAACTAAATATATCAATATGACACTTTTCATTAACCAATAATCAATCCATTTAATGCAAAATTTCTCAGGCAACAGTTGAAGAAGCAGCAAAATTGACAGAATCCAAAAAAGAAAGAAAAAGATGAAAGAGAAAATTTAAGAAATTACGCATTATAATTCTACGTCTTCTTTAAAGTTTGTATTTGACACACAAAAATTTGCATATTTGTCATCTTTAAATTACCGATAGTACAAAAATTATAATTTCTTTTTTTAAATAATTTCATTTAAGAAAATTGAAAGAAAAAGAAAAAGATACGATTGTTCTGTTGAAATTAAAAATTCCCCAATATTATTTATGTATAATTAGTAAAATATTTGTGCTTTAAAATATTGAAATTTCCCTAAATTTCTAACAGAATGGCATCTTTTGCTTTTACCTTTGACCTCTAGTGAACCAGATGGATAGTGGACCATTTCAATTGTGAAGTACCCTAACATGCAATTTTTCTTGAAATGCATCGGCAATAGCATGCATATACGATTTGAGCAGTAAGATTTATAACCTTTGGAGTGGCCGATGTTCCATTAATTAAGAGCTTGCAATTATCCAATTTTCTTCATCAACCGAAAGATCACGGGTCAAAGGTCAGGTATATAGAAGAAAACAATTGTTGCATAAAGTTGAAAAAAAAGAATGACAAGAACAAAAAGATATTATATTGTATATCCCCATAATTTCGGATTAAGAATGTTTTTCTTTTGTTTCTTCCTAAAATGCCTTTCATAAATTGAACATAGACAAAAGGCCCTACTAATGACACTCAAAAGATTAACTAAAATTATCTCTGTCACAAGAATATTCTTCCACTTCTCTTCCTATGCCATTTCTCATATCACTTCTTCGTTCCTTCTATTACCATTTTTAGACTTCCAAATTTAAATATTCATTTGCATTGACAAATTCAAAATGACAGAGCTAGTGTTGAATTAAAATATGATTCAATGAACAGATCAAGTTATACAAATTATCGGCCAACTTTTATCGTTCTACATTCCTTCCTTCCTCTCTCTGTTCTCTCCCTATCACTTCATGTAATTCAAATATCCGACTATTCCTGTTATTTACATTAGAAATGATAATAATCAAAGATTTCACGGTTTGATTACTAATACTGTCTGATATTGTTTCAATTATTACTTCCTCACATTTAGCGCCATGATTTATCGTTATCAGGAAAAACGATTGGTTATCAGAAGATTAAATTTCTTATCAGTTGTATTAATGTGATGGGCTTATTCATTTTTAGTTCCATATGAGAAAAGCTAAACTTTTTGTTAAATTATCAAATAATCATTGCTTGTTAGTATCATTGAATTTGTTTCACATAGCTAAACTAAAGAACGCTTAATATTTCAATATAATAAATGATATAGAAGAAGTTTAATTTATGATATCCACTAATAAAAATTATTCGACGTGCTCATTTCAAAGTCAATTAGAAAGTTTTAATAGCGTTAACTTCCAGTTTCCTTAAATCTTGGCGCCAGTGTTCTTTCACTATTAAATACTATTTGGCTGTACCAATATGTTTGCGTTGTTGTTGCATAGATTAATTCTCGTAGAAATATTTAATGTTAGCATTATCAAAATTGAAACTTGCTCATTCACATAATTTTTGATAATTTATTTAATTTTCTTCCTCCCACTTTTAATTTCTTTCCATTTCAATGCGATCATTAATTGTGATACGTATCTTTCAATATTTATTGTACCAATAATTCGAAAATAAAAATTTTACACTTTCATCAATTTTTTTTCATTTGCAAACCTTAAAAAAACTTTAAATAATAAATTTATTGACTTAATTGCTGACAGTATTGCAAAGTAACCCTTTCAATTGAAAAAAAATGCAGTGAGTATATTATTTACAAAATCTTTTGGCGCTAATGTCCTTTCACTGTTAAATGCTATTTAGCTTTCCAGTAATTAATATAAATTATGTCTGCTTTGTTTAAAAGAAATTTGAATTCCATCCTTACAATCAATTTATTCAACTCTCAAACAATTCACTTATTTTCAATCTTGCATTTTTTAAAGTTCAATTTGCAACATTAAAAGTTTAGAAAATTAAAAAATTTTGATTTACCTTATTTTATAAAAAAAGGGAATTAATTGTCACATTTGTTAAAGTAAACAATCTTTTCCTTCTCTCTAAAATTGTTCGAATTTTACGAATTTTAATTGTAAAGCATTATGATATTATTACTTGCACTTCCATAATGAAACTTAAAACAAAAGAAATGCCTAAAATATCGTTTGTTAACAGTTGAAATTTAAAAAGGTAAAAAATGGCACTGGAAAGGGTAAAGGTTAAGAGAAAAAAGAAAATGAAAGAAGCGAAAATAAATAAAATAAAATGAAAAGTTAGCAATGAAAACCAAAAAAGAAGTTTGTAGGATAAGATGAAAAATGATAAAATGAGTCGTTTCATTTTTTACTTCTTTTTTAACCGAGCGGTCTAATCTTTGAAGTAAAAGAGAAGGAACTGATAAGCATGCAACTGCGATATTTTCCGCACTTCCAACAACATTCAATCATTTATTTAACAACGCACCGATTCACTTCACCTTCTTCTTTTTTCTAAATCATTTAAATTTGAAGCTTTTCTAAATAAGTGTTCTTTTGCAGCTGTTTGATAGAAAAAGTTCTAATCTAATTGCCAGTTGACAATGTTATTTCAAATCTTCTTCCTTTTAAATTTGCTCCAAATATAAAAATTCAAATATGGCAGAGTTCTTTCTTTCTTCTCTTCGTTTTTTAAAATTTGTAATTTTTTGTTAAAAAATTCAAAAAGTTTTAGTAGAAATTTTAATTATTAATTAAAAATAAATGAAATAAATTAACGAATATTTCTTAGAGTTGTAATTTCAAACATTTCATGGAAAGATTCACAGATTCAACGTTTAAATTGCATTGTAATAAAATCATCGAACAATTCAATCAAACAAAATTAGCATAAATTATTGTTTTAAATATCTCTATATTTGTTTAAGATTAAAAAATGAATTATTATAACTGTTGTGGAAGATTTATTTTTTAAAGCATGTCTATATATTAGTATTAATTCAAATGATAAGCGCTTATCATAGTATCTGTTACAACAAAGGTATTTCTTTTTACTTCATCAAAAAACGAAAATAAGAAATTGAAATTTGTGGAATTTTATGAATTTTGCTATTTAATTATCAATTCTAATGCTATCTATGATAAACATATATCATCGATTATGTTAATCTTTTTATTTATTCAATGATTATCAAATAATTCTTCGCAATTTCTTAAATCATTTCTGAAATCATTTCAAATATTTACATTATTACATATTTTGCTACGAATTGTTGCTAATGTTAGGCCTAAAAATAGCCAAAAGCGAATTTTAGCAATTATTCAGAAATATTAATAGTATTGAACCGTAAAATCCATTATGAAATTTCCATTATTAATATAAAAGCTATGAATATACGAATTCAACGGAAACAAAAAATTTTTGCTGATTTTGACCGATGACCAATGGCTAATAAAAGAAAGAAAGAAATATATTTTACTTATATACTCAATTAACTATCTGTGAATTAGCAATTGAATTTTCATCATTTTTCACTGAAATTATTGCCAAATAATATCCCTCAAATGGACTAATTTTGGTCATTTTATTAAATTGAAAAATTATAAATAACAACAGAAATTGTAATTTTAGATTTTTGCTTTTCTTTGAAAGAATTCAACACAGTTAAGTTTAAATTAACGTGAAATCGAGAATTTGAAATCTGATAAAAATTAAAGATTTCTTTCTTAGCATAAATATTTAATTATTTTATTTAATGAATTGTTCAATTTTACGATTCCATTCAAACTATTAAAATTTTCATTTCTAATATGATTTTAATGAAACAAAATATATCATTCATTCATGAAGAAATGGAAAGGTAGTTATCATCCTGCTGTATATGCATTTTGCATCAGTCGTCAAATTTTTTGAAAGTCCATCGCATTTGAAGTTATCAAACCTCAAAAGTCTATTGGGTTCACAATCATCAAACTTTCTAATCATTTAACTTCGAAGGCTTTTGTAGGATCAGATGGAATCTTACTCTTTCTATCATCTGTGTAGAAAGAAATATACTCTTTCAAAATTATTTCATCAAAAAGACTTGCAATAACATTTTTGATTTCATTAACTGATCTGATCAGTCTGACCATTCAGTCTAACTGATCATTCTGACCATTTAGTCTAACTGATCAGTCTGACCATTTAGTCTAATTGATCAATCTGACCATTTAGTCTAACTGATCAATCTGACCATTTAGTCTAACTGATCAATCTGACCATTTAGTCTAACTGATCAATCTGACCATTCAGTCTAACTGATTAATTTGAATTTGAAATGATCACATTTCAAAATGAATAAAACTTAAACATTACATTTTCATTGCAAGTTAGATTTCTTTCGTGTAATAGCAGAACAAATGTATAAAGCTTGTTTGCCATTTGGTGACCAATTAATGACCCATGGCCACATTTTACTAATGAAATCAATTTTTCTTTATGTTTGGGCGTGTCTGCACGTGTATATGTATATATGTGTTCGTCTATTTATGTGTGTGTGTGTGTGTGTGTGTCTGTGTAAATATATCTGTTGTGTTTGAATTTATTCCGATTGGTACCGCAAACGGAAAGCTTACTCTTAGAGTAATCATATTTTTAATTCATTCAGCAATAAATGCATTACCAATAACAGAATTGTTTATGATCCCAATAAATCTTATTTACTTACATTTTCTTCTAACATTAAACAGTTTGTTAATTTTTTTTATTAACAATTTATTTTAGCCATATTGATTAGCTGATAATCTTATCATCATATTAACGCTTACTTCTTCGGAATTTACAATTATTATCTTTTTTTATTCAATCAATATTTATTATCAAAATAAATAAAATTATACTATTGCTACAAAATGCAAATTGCATCCTCAAATTAACTTATAGCAATATTTGAAAAATTAGTGAGCAATTATCATTTCAATGATAAGATCGTCGAATATCATTTTAGGTTTAGTTATCATAACACAATCCTAATTAACATAATATTTATCAAAAGAATTAACACGAAGATAAGATGTAATAGTAATAATATAAATAGATTTCTTATTGAATTATATATTATATCATACCTAATAATTCATTATCATTCCTTTAAAAGATTTCTAAAATTTATATTAAACTTTTTGAAAAAGTAAAAATTAAAAAGAAAATTCAAACTTAGTTTTACAAAAAAAAAAGAAATAGTTTTTCAATATTTATTTAAATACAACGATAGACGTAATATATGTTTTATCGCTGCTAAGGGAATTTATTTTAAAAATTCTTTTTTGTTTTTCTATTCGATATTTTAAATCATGCAAATTTTCTATCATAAATTTCACGTCATTTTATAATTCTTCAAAAATAATACATCATCATCTATTCATTCATTCCTCAACTCAACTCATCCATCTATCCGTTCATTTATATCTATCCGACAATCTATAACTTTATCCTTTTGAAAGGATTAAATTTAACACTTTGCTAAAATTCGATTCATCAATTCTTTTCCTCTCAATTCTCGGTGGAATCGTTATTTTATATTTGACTACCAAACAAATAGTTTATTCCCGAGAGAATGAAAAAGAATAAGAATTTCTCGTTTGGGTTTGGGATTAGTTTCATTTTTTATGTGTAATATCAAATTAGCAAAATTTTGTTTGTCTTTTTTTTTCGTTGAAAAATAGAAAATAAGAAGAGAATTTGTGGTAATATATCGATGAAATTTCGTAATTTAGTTGAAAAACAAAAGGATTTTTAATTAATAAAACAAAGGGAAAGAAAAAGAATTTACTAAAAATTATTATTTATTCGTTTTTTTACTAAAATATTAATAAATAATTTATAATTGCAAAATTTTTCCTTTGTTTTTTACTAAAATTTTTTCAATAATTAGTAATTTTAGTAAACTTAAGAATTCAAAAATGTTATTCTAACGATAATTTATCACTTTATTTCTTACAACAATAATAATGTAATTTCAACATTTGTTGTCTTATTAAATTTAACAAAATATTATTCCAATAATTATTTACATCATTTTATTTCTTATAACAATAACAATAACAATAATAATAATATTTGTAATAATAATAATAATAATAATAGTAGCAATTTGCATTCAGTGGATATCGTTGCTACAATTAAGTTGAAAATTCCAAATGCTTTTATATGCATTCAACAGCACTTTAAAAAACATTGAATGAAGCAGTGAAATTGGTTTGATATGGTTCCAGCGATACTGATATATTTTGATATTTTAGATCTTTCATTGTTTAAAAAAATTTCTTTTGGTTTGCTTTTTATTTAATTTGGCGCCAGCCATCTGACCATACTTTCATCGTTCAGTAATTTTCATTTTGATCATTAATATTAATATTTGAAATTTTGAATTTCAATTTTAAAAAAATCCAATTTTTTATGATTTAATCAAAAATCTGTTTTAAGCCGATAAAATCATTTAACAAACATTTCTTTAATCGAATGGATTTTCATTGAAATCATACAACAAAATTGATATGAATTCATAAGAATGGATGAATCAATTCCCAAACAATTTCATAATCGATTGACTTCAAAAGTTTTTATAAATTAATTGAAATCATAAAGATATGTAATAAAATTAAAATAGATTCAGAGAATACCTCAATTAATAATAATAATAACTCATTAGAATATTCCTAAATTTATGAAAATGAATAAGAAAGTTGCAATTTATAATAAAAAATCTTTTTCTTAAATATTTTATTTTTGTTTTGATTTTTACTAATATAATACTTAAAATAATAATCGATTCATTTAAAATATATCAAATTGATAAAATGATTAAAATAAAAAAGAAAATCAATGAGATAATAATAATAGCTTAGGAAGCTATAAAAGCTATGATTAATATTTTCAAATTTAATTCTCAATAAAACATTCATTGTTTTATTTTTCTTTCTCATTTCTCTTACCAAATACTTTTATTATTATAATTTTTTTTGGCTTTATCTTAAAACTGAATATTAAAACCATTCATTCATTTCATTTCATTTCATTCATTCACTCATTCATTCTTTCATTTCATTCATTCATTCATTTATTTCATTTCATTTCATTCCATTTCATTCATTTCATTCATTCATTCTAATATGTAAAAGGAAATGAGAAGTGGGAATGAATGTCAGACGTGAAATAAATGTTGTGAGTGATTAAATGATGGAAATGAAATGAAATTGGTGTCCCTAAAAAATGGCATTTTGTCAATCGCTCCTTCTTGTCAAACTTTATCGATGAAAAATGATAAAATGAACACACCGATTTTTTGTCTTCTTTCCTTTCATTCTTTTCCTCCAAATAAACCTACCTTAATACTACCTCTCATTTCATATATATATATATATATATATATGTGTGTATGTGACCTACCTTAAATACTCATGCTTCATGTATGTATGTGTATGTTAATGTATGTACACGTATACACCCATAGCATATTATTACTACTAATATCAATTGCTACTGCCATCTATTCCATCTATTCACTCAATGTGACAGCTTCACTGATCATTTTCATTCGCCTTATTTCAATTTATTAATGACGAAGTAGTATCTTTTCACAACCATCAAATTATTATATTTTTGTTTTCCCCAATTTTTGTGTTAATTATTATTTTCCTAATTTTTAACTTCAAAAAATTTTATTCAGCTTTAGGGAAAGCCATATATTGTTATCGATGAAATTTTCATTAATCATTAAACTCTTCAACTTTTATGATTCTTTTTGTTTTATTTCTATTTTCCTTTTTTCACTTAATTATTTTTTTAAAAAAATTTCTTTGATATGTTTTAATTTTCTTACAAAATAATAATAATTCTTTTTATTTTTTCTTTCTAAAAATTTAAAATGCTTTTTTTATATGATTTAAAATGTTTAAGAGATAGAAATACAGGTAATTGATTATATGATTTCTGATAGGAATACAGGTAATTGATTATATGATTTCTGATAGGAATACAGGTAATTGATTATATGATTTCCGATAGAAATACAGGTAATTGATCATATGATTTCTGATAGAAATACAGGTAATTGATTATATGATTTCTGATAGGAATACAGGTAATTGATTATATGATTTCTGATAGGAATACAGGTAATTGATTATATGATTTCTGATAGGAATACAGGTAATTGATTATATGATTTCTGATAGNNAATACAGGTAATTGATTATATGATTTCTGATAGGAATACAGGTAATTGATTATATGATTTCTGATAGGAATACAGGTAATTGATTATATGATTTCTGATAGGAATACAGGTAATTGATTATATGATTTCTGATAGGAATACAGGTAATTGATTATATGATTTCTGATAGGAATACAGGTAATTGATCATATGATTTCTGATAGAAATACAGGTAATTGATTATATGATTTCTGATAGGAATACAGGTAATTGATTATATGATTTCTGATAGGAATACAGGTAATTGATTATATGATTTCTGATAGGAATACAGGTAATTGATTATATGATTTCTGATAGGAATACAGGTAATTGATTATATAATTTCCAATATATTAGTAAAAATTTATTTTGTCAATTTTTTCATAAATAAACAAAAGTTACATTTTTTCCTTATCATTTTCCTTCCTACTTTTAATTTACACACATAAAAATTAGTAATAAATTTCGTTCATTTAATGAATAGAAATTATTAAAAGTTAAAAATTCTTATCCTTCTTAATTTTCAAATCTTTTTTACTTCTTAACAATCACTTTTGAATAATTCCATGTTGTATGAAAATTTTTTACTTTATTAATTTAATCATTTCCTATTTATATTTATGATATTTGTCGATTATAAATTATTATCATTTTTTTGTAGATAAAAATTTGCACAATTTAATATGATTAATTTGATGATTAATATAATTAATATATTTGATGATTAATATGATTTATATTAATATAATACTGCTAAATAAACTATTTATTGCTAACATAAAAATATTTATTTTGAAATGTCCTTTAATTGTCATTTCTACAACTGTCACAGATATTTGTCATTTACATCAGATTTCATTTGTACTTTTGCTTTATGCATAAAATATTTTTAGCTCATTTTTAAAATGTTTATTTCAATAAAATCTTTGAAGTAAAATTTTAATTTAAAAATTACAATGAAAAATTGTTAAGCGTTCCCTTAAAAATTCATTTCCTTATTTAAGGAATATTTTAATTGAATTTTAGATGGTTTGAAATATTTTGCCTTAATAACTTCACATTTTGCAGAAATGTAAAATGGCTTATTAAAAATTTGTTGAACAGATAGTTTATTTTATTTTTTTCTTTCAAAATTATTGTTATTTTAAGAATTAATCCAATATTTAATTCAAATTTGAAATGAATTGAAAATTTTGAAATTATAACAATTAAAAGAATTAGACATCTGTTGAAAGCTTAGAAACTTCGTATAGTAAATTTTTCAAATTACTTTACAGCAAGCAATAATGCGACCACAAAGTATTTATTTCTTAAGAGAGCCTAATTCTGGCCTATGAGTGTGCTATCAAATAAGATTAGGGTATTAAGAAATCGAATTGTATTAAATCGAATCGAATCATACCAACTAAGTTTATCGTTTCCCACATTTATATGGCATCTCTCGAAATTATAATTTATTTCGATTTGTAATAGCAAACTTTTATTTTTATGCAGATTCAAACTTTAATAGAAATAAAATTCAGAACTTAAATATCTTTTTATTTATGTTTTATTTAAAATAATTATTTTTACTCAAATTCTTATATATATGTTTTATACAAAATATAAGAATTTCATTATTAATCCATTTTTATATTTTTGCATTTTATTCGATAATATTTATTTTACCCATTAATACAATTTCTATCTTTTCATTTGTCTATTTATTAAATTTAATTTCATTCACTCATTCATTTCATTTCACTTTTTTAATTTCATAAATTAATATATGTATACATACCATATTTAAATAATTTCAATTATTTCTATTTGAATTCTGTAAAATTTCAGTTTAATATTTAACAAATTCCTTTTTTAATGAAATGAATGAATTAAAGAATTGTTTGATAATTAATTTATTAAAATCATTCCAATTTAAACAAAATTTTGAACAACAAAAAAAGAAATGGAAAAGTGGGAACGATAATGATAAAGATCTATCGAAATTTCATTTCATGCATATATCTTTCCCATCTCTCTCTCTCTCTCTCTCTCATCCACCCATTCTACCTATTTTTAGGCCTTTTTTTCATTCCTAAAATTGTATGAAAATATATTTCAATAGAAGTTTCTTTAAAATTCTAATAAAATGGATCATTTCAGTATGAAATTTTCTTTCAGTCTTTTTTCTTTTGTAAAAGGGATTTTACATTTTATTTTTGAAATAAAAAATTGATAAATGAAATAACTTAAAGATAAGATAATATTTTATCAATAAATTTTTTATAAGAAATGAAAAATCGATTTACTTTTAAAATTAGTCATTGCTAATTAGTTAATTGATTTAAAATTAGTCATATTATAGTAAAATGTAAAGGTAATTGTTATGTGTGTTGAAATTTTTTGAAAATTTAAAAGTTCTTTTTTCTTTATTATATTTTTTATTATCACATAAAAGTTTATTCTTATCATTCAACAATTGATATCATACTATTTTTTATTTTATATTTATGAAAATGATTAATCCATCCCTCCTTTTACTTCATCTCTATTCATCCATCTTTAATGCATTCACATTTTACCATTGTGTCCACTCAGAGGTCATCGGGACCAATAAATGGCTCTTATTGGTTTGTCTTATTTTATTTCATTTTATTTTATTTATTTATTTGTTTATTTATTTATGGTAAGTAATGTGTGAAGAAAGAATTCATTAATGTGAAAGGAAAAAGAGATAAGTGAGGGGATTGTTGGAGGAAGATGAAAGGTAGGGTATGAGTGAAGTGTCAAATTGATTAAGTAAACAACAAATGGTATCAGATTACCCATTCTTTTACAAATGATTGATTTTAATCTTTACTTTCTGCGCCCATAATTCATTTAGCTTTTAAAAAACTACTATCATTTTAATATTTTTAAAAATTTAAAAAATAATTTGTAAAAGATAAATTTGAAAATTTAATAAAATACAGAAATATTTCTAACGAAGAGGAATTTAATTATAATAAAAAGTATTGAACAATATTCCAATCAATCGATTAATCGATTGATTGAAATTCGTTCATTATGGAGCAATCAATATGTTTGATAAATTATAATAAAAAGTATTGTGGGTGAATTTGCTGTTGAAAATTTGCTACAAATAATTAAACTAATTTCCAAATTCATTGACATCCTCTTTTATATTCAATGTTCTTTATGGTCAAAGAGAGAGAAAAGGACATACAAAAAGAAGAGAGAGAAAGAGAGAGAGGGAGAGAGACCTCAATAATTTATTAAAATATTTGAATTTGATTTCATCTCTTTTTATAGTATAAGTAAGTTAGAATAGACAATAGAAGAAAATATCTTTTACAAACTTATATTTTTATAAATAATAGTTAATATTTATTTTATTTACTTTTTTCTTTTAGCTTAATTACTTAATTACATTCTCTTCTCATTTTCAACAAATTTGTTTTCCATTCATTTCGATATTGGCTGTCCAGTAGAGGCTTCCAATTTTTTCTTCTCTTTACTTTTTTTATTCATTTCATTTGAAATAAATTCAATTCGATGTCACTCAGCTCATTCAATTCTTTTTTCAACTTCGTTTTTCTGTGCAACCGACCGATTATATTCTCTGTTAGCGCCAGCCACCTCATTGAAACGAACGATTTTCAAATAAAATGGCATTGATGGAATTCATCTGTTAAATTAAATTCTTTTTCCTTTTAAATTTATTTTAATTTATTCTTAATTTTTTAAATATCTTTTACTTATTGTTTACAAAAAACAATGGAAGAAGTATAAGTTTAAATTTTTATTATTATAATTTATGTTATTATTTGTTATTTCATACGTTTAAATTTTCAACAAAAAAAAAACAAAATGATATTTTATAATTTGGAAAAATTTCGACCTGGAATTAATTAATTAATTTTATTACTTTATACAATAATCGCTACGTATTCATTGTTTTCTTTGAATTTATGCAATTGAAATAATTCAATAACAATTTAAAATCATTTTTATTAAATAAATAACTATATTGAATAGTTAACTACTCTTTTTTGTTATTTTTAATTAAATGTTAACTATAATTTTCTTCTATTAAATGATAAGCATCGATTTCTTTTAATCAAATTTTTATTTTAAAATTTTAGAGAAAAAAACCTTTTCATTTTATTTCTTAAGAATTTAAAAAAAGAAGAGAGACAAAGAAGTATTCAATAATAATAAAATTTGACAATTCAGCTAATAAAATATTTAATTTATTAGCTAAAAATATTAGCAACTGTTATCAGTTAGAATATTGATAAGATTGACGTGTCAAGTTTCACACCTCAAAAGATTTCGAATTTAAACTTTCACGAACTAACTATGATCAATGATGAATGATCACATTTCTGACCAATCTAAAATTACCTCTTAACCATCGTCCACTGCAAAATCATTGTGTAACATTGGGAGAAATTTCTAAGTAGAAGAAAGGGAAGTGGAAAAAAATTGAAAATTGTTTGTTATAAGCTAAGGTAATATTTCTTTCATATTTTATATTAACTATAATAACAATTAATTTCTAATATAGCACTTAGAATTAATTATATTTTAAAATATATTCATTAGTGAAGACAATTATTTTAATAAATTTTTCTTTTGAAATGATTTTATTTTATATAATTGAAAGAAAAATGGAAAAAATTTGCATATTTATATGTTTTTCTCTTATTGTTTAATAATTTTGTGAAAAAAAAATTTTACGATCGAAAATGGCTATAATGATTATAAAATGATTGTAATGATTATAAAATGATTATCAAATCAATCAAACTTTTTTCAATATTTATTATATAAATATATATCATTTAAAAATAATTCTATTTTCTGTATTATAAAATTTATGATTCTGAAAATTCGTCACTTTGCAAAAGTTCTATTCGATATTCTACAAATGTTACGTTTGAAATTAATTTTCGATGTGATATGGCTGAATGAATGGTAAATGTAAAATGTATTCAAATCTAATTTCATTCAAAATTGCATCCTTTTCAACAACATTTTAACTTCTTTAATATGTCATATAAAATTTAATGAAATATATGTTTTCAAAAAATTTTTCAATTTATTCTAAATATCCTAAAAATTTTTTTCTACATATAATAATTGATATAGTAATAAAAATCATATTGATAAATTGTAGATTTTCAAAAAGAAAAATTGTTATCATTTTATTTGTGATATAAAAGATAACGATTGTTTGGGATTTAAATTTAAATTTAAGTTTAAATAAGTAACTCAAAGTGTGGAACTTATGAAATGTGTATAAATTAATTCATAAATTACTTTTATAAAAAACTATAAAGTTTCTTCAAATAGCTTTTTGTTCTCAAATAATTAACAATTGAAATATTTGTATTATTTAATGATGAATTGCGATTTATTAAGGGGCAATTTTATTGGATATGAATTTGTCATTGAATGAGAAATGGGAAACGGATAAGATGACAACATTCATCACTTTCAATCTCATTTTATCTCATTGCAAAACTTCAAAATTAGAATTTAACATTTTACAAAATTATCATCAATTTTTGCATCGATTTCTTTTATACAATAATCTCCTAACACTTTAGTTTTTGCTTTAATAATTGATCGATATTTCGAGAAGATTTCTTATATTACCGTATTCACATGTATTTACTAAGATTTCTTATATTATCATATCCATCTCTATTTAGGGAAAGGTTTCGCATATTACTGATGTTACCATATTTACTTTTATTTAGGTAAGATTTCTTTCATATTCATCTCTATTTAGAAGTATCGTATTTACCTGTATTTACATATATCCAAATATTTACCTGTACATATAGAAGGGAAGATTCCTTAGGTTTTCTTGTATTTAGGAAATTACTAATATTAAAACAATATTTACATGCAATATCTTTTCATTCAAAATGGATATTTCAAATTATTTGAAAATTTTTCTTTCAATTTATTTTTAAAAGAGAAATAAAAAAAGAAAAATCAAAATTTCTTTTTAAACTTTTTTTGTATTTATTTCTCTCTTCTTCATTTCTCTGTCCATTGACTTTATCGGTCCCTCTCTCTCTCTCTCTTTTTCTCAGAAATGATAAAAAAGAATATAACTCATTCAGAGATTTCTTACCAATAGGACAATAATATCTTTCTATGCTTTCAGAGAGAAAAGAGAAAGGAACGGGGAATACCGGTGGGGAAAAGTTCTGAGGTCGGGGAGAGCGGGCAAGAAAAAGAAGGATAATTCATAAGTTCTCAATGAGAAATAGTTTAAAATAAAAGAAGGAATTGAAAAGGAGAAAAGCGGAAAAGTAGAAAAGATTGTAAAGATATAATATTGATTTTCTCGAGAAATGAATAGCTTTTTTGCATGGATTAATTAGTCACAAAGGAGAATGAATAAATGACAGATGTTTCTAATTTTTGTTAACTAATCAATTTGCGCCATTTTTATTCATTTTCTTTTCTCGGGAATTTCAGTGAAAAAAAGAGAGAGAGAAAGAGGAGAATAAAAAAGTGAAGAGACATTTAACGGTTTCTGGAATGATTGATTGGTGATTGATGTGAGAATAGATGATAATAGTATGATATGGTTGGTTATTCAGAGCTTTCAACATATTTCCTTCAAATTTAATCATTTGAAATTTGGCATATGCAAATTATGACTAAATGTAATTTATGATGAATCATTGATGTTCATTCGATACTTTTTAAAAAGTTAAATGGAATGAATTCTTTTTTAACAAAAGCAAAAAAGAGAGAGCGAAAAAGGGAGAGAGAGAGAAACTTTAAATAATATAAAACGAGCTCTTTTTGAAATAATTTATTAATTCCGTCGAATTGAAATCATTTCAATTTTATAAATGTATTAAATCATAAAAAGAGAAAAGTTTCATATAATTTGGTTGATTTATTGAATTTTGACCTCAAAATGATCGGTTTGGTACTTACTCTCTTTGCTAAACAATGTGAAATTTGAGCAGCTGTGTGCATATGTGATGTTTATAGCATATTGAAGGATATTCGTGATCATAATCATAACAATGACCATAATCTCCCCTAAACATTGTCTGATGACCTTTCTGCTCTGTGGTCATCATTGTGTCAAGTTTGTAGACATTTTATCTGCTGTATTTTGCAATAATAGTGTAAAATATAATACAATATCAATCTTAATTATAACGCCTTAAATATTTATCAACTTTTACAATGAATAATACTGGGATAAATTTTGATTTGCAATATTAAAATTTCAATTGTGTGAACTATGATAATAAAACGAAATTAAGGTAGTATGAAGAAGGGCAATATGAATGACGAAGATAATAGTGTAAGGCAATAGTAATTTAAGAAATGACAACATTAAAGTTGGTAGCAATAATAATATATGGCAAAATGATAGTAATTAAAATTAATAATAATGATGATGATGATGTAATAAATGATAGTAACAAATTTGATAATAATAACTTTGATATTCTTACAATCAACAGTAATAAATGAAGAAAAATGCAAATGATTATAAATTCAATTATCAGTTGTAACATGAGAGGTTATGAAGAGGATCAATAGAGTTGTAATGAAATTTAACACATCGACAAGCAACTCTGAAAGCAAATGATAATGATATCGGTGATATATATATATATGATAACTGTATAAGTGGAAATTTTGCCAAATAAAAAATTTATTCATCCTCGAAAAACTTCTCGAGAATGTGACAATATTAATAATTTCAGCAATTTCTAAATATTCACTTTTTCAACATTATATCCAAGTAGAAATTTATTTCATTAACCTTTGTATTACCTTTTCTTCAGTTGATGCTTTTGATATTTTTTGTTTACTTATCAACTGTCATTAATCTTTTTTCCCCAATTCTATCATTTCGAAAACTGCGCTCTTTTCAATGTTTCATTTTTCTTCCAACTTCTTTGTGAATGGCGAAAACTTGATATCTTCAATGGAGAATGAAATTAAACGAAAATGTATCAATGAACTCAATCCTTTTGTACCATTCCGCTGTACAGAAATTGCGCTACCTGGTTATCACATTGCAAATTAATTAATACAGCCAAAAGTTTTCCATTGAACTAAATAGTTGTAGCAGAAGAAAGTATATTATAATAATAGATCATTTACAGTTATATTACTACGGAGAGTTTAAGAAATTGAACAATATATATAATCTTTTCTTCCGATTAGAATTAATTTTTTAGAGTGCAAGTAAGCCTAATTATCAATAAATCTGAAATTTCCATTTTTTTGAAAAATGCTGGAGATATAAATGGTTGGCAGAATGAAGTTGTAATATTTAAAAAAGTGATTTAAGTAGGAAAATTGAAGAAATATTTCTATCCTTTTCGAAAAGTTAAAAAGCTAATGATTTGTAATTTGTCTATTGTTAGCTATTCATATATGAAATTTCAGCATTCTCAAATCGACTCGAAATTTATTGAGATAGGATTTTCTTTTCTTTTTGTTAATTATTCATTTGTCTATTACTACTTTATTTCATTCTCAATTCATTGAGAGAAAGCACTTACTTTAACCAACGACAATTTTGAAATTATAATATCACTGTTGAAGTGTTTATTAAATCTGTCAACATTCATCCTTCATTTACAACAATCAATTAATTCCTTGAAAGAATATTTGGAATAATAATGAAAATACGAGGAATGATTACTAAATAAATCATAGATAGGCAAATTAATAACCACATAAAGTGACTTTTGGTGTATTTTTTCCACCACAGCTATCAAATTCAACAAACCTAGACCTAACAATTTCCAGCTTGAACATCTTGTACATTATTATGCTGCCAGTAATTGAATACTGTGAATGAATACGTAAAATACGAAATATGTTCACGTATTCATTCATGTAAGTAAGTTAATCCAATTATTGTTTACGAAAAATCTTCGGTATATTTATTTCCATTACCAAAGAAAAAACTTTTAATTGACAAAAACTAATTATAAAATAATCTTAATTGTTTTTTTGTTTTTTCATAATAATACATAATACTATTATTGTTATAATTATTAATAATATAATATTTCTTCATACATGTTAATACTTACTACTTAGCTACTTTTTCAACTCTTTGTTTTCAGCTATTTTAATATTTTAAATTGAAATTAGCATGTGATAATTTTTCTCTTCTTTCTTTCTCTCTCTCTCTCTCTTTCCTTTTTTTTCACTTTCCAAAGTATATATATCCTCTTCTGAATTTTGTTACAGAAATGTTACAAGTTTGATAATAAATAATAGCGCAACTGTCTGAGCGATCTAAACGATCAGTTAAAGTTTTCGTTCGCTTCAATCTTTCTACATCTCTTAGCTTCTTGGAAAAAGTATTTTTATGCATAATCGAAATGAGATGAGAACATTCCTTTCTTTATTTTTAATTCATTTTTCATTTTCTTTTTAATTCCTTAATTTTTAATTTCAATTCATTCGTTTGCATAATTTGCATAAAATATTTAATTTATTGATAAAATCTGCCAAATAATATAAATATAACAACGAATGGCAATAAAATACAAAAATAATTTTTTGAGTTTTACTTTTCAGTTTCACTTAAAAAGTTTTCATTTCAAAATTGATATTTCATCTTTTCAACAGTGTCTTCTATTTATTTACTATTAATAACATTCATTTATAACTATCAGAAATAATTATTTAACATATTTTCTAATTTTTCAATTTTTAAAATTCTATGAATTAAATATTATTCAATGCATTTTTAAAATTGATTTTAAAAAAGGGAAGAAAGTTAACATATTTTTGATAATAAATAAAATTAAAACAAACATTTTATCAATGATTACAATTTATCAGTGGTTTAGCTTTTCCAAATTTCTTTTATTGATTATCATAACAAACAAATAATTTATCAATGATTAAGTATTTAGCGATTTATTGCAAAAAAAGAATGCCACTTTTGAATAAATTTTAATTCGTAGACTTTTGTATTATTTGTTTGTAATTAACTAATGAATGAAATTAAAGAAATTAGTCAAAATGTTTCAGAGGTTTTTAACGACAATTTTATTTGCTTATTTTTTTGAATGTATTTTAACTAATATATTTTGTATAATTCAATTTATTAAACGAATTTTATATAATTCATTTTTGTTTTAAATAATGTATTTCGCATAATTAATTATTGAAATGTATTTTATATAATTTATTTGTTTATTTTTGCATAAAAATCAATTTCACACTTCCATTTCTTTTATTAATTATTGAATTTAATTTATTTTTTGGATAATAATTATTCTGAAATATATTTTATGAAAAATTAATATTTCGCAGAAATAAAAAGAACAAATTTTAGTACAAAAAGAAGAAAAGAGTTATCGTTGAAAATGTAAGAATTATTTACTCATTTTTTTAATTATAAATTTAATTATTTGAATATAAAATTTCTCCATTAATTCTCTTTGTTTTTATATTAATTTTCTTCTTATCCAACTATGATTTGCCGTAATCAATCATTCTTCAGAAATTTTTTTTACCACTTAAATAAGCAATATTGCGGTAAAAATCATTTCAATAATTAATATTTCATGACTACTAATAATTAATTTTATTTTATTTCATCAAGGTGTTTTGCTAATTTGAAATTTCAACCTGTCCATCATATTTCAATATTTATCAGCCAACCTTACTTTCTTGCGCAATTGTTCTCACTCAATTTTCCGCCATTTGTTTCTGTTTTTTTCATTCCTTTTCAACATTTATTATGTTTAAAAGTTTTTTTTTAAGTTTGTCAGTAATTTCTTCATTTTTTGAGTTGTAATTAAGAAACATTTGTTTTAAATGATTCATCGAATTTATCGCACTTTTCAACCTTTCAATTATTTTTAATTAAAATTTCACTGATAAATTGCTAACATTTCAAAACTTGAAGTGTTAGCAATTTCAATAATTTTGATAAATTTTCTTATTTAAATGTTGTTTTGTATAAAATAAAATTTTGTGCAATATTTATTATAAAATAAACATACGAAATATTTATGATTATTTGCATAAAATCATCGCTTAATTAAAATGATATGTGAAAATATTTTGGTATTTATTATCAATTGATAATGATAACGATAGGATTGATAATTTAGGAGGTATTTGACATAAGTTAAGGCTAATATGGATGAATGATAAGATATAACTTGAAAGGCGTATAAAAGAAGATTCCTATAAGATGTATGCGACATTTGGACATTTGATATCGGCTGATAACATTGAATAATTTGGAGGCGAAAAATTTCGGGTTCCTATAAAGAAATAAGAAGGCGCTCTTTGATTAATTGCGCCATTCTTTAGTTAACAAAATGAAAAAAAAAACATTTTAAGAATAGAAAGAATGTTTCCATTTGAGATGGAAGAAGAAGTGTAGACAACTGTTTCTCTTTTCATCTCGCACTGATCAATTTATACCAGCCAGATTTACCAAACTGATAAGTATCCATTGCGGCATCTTTTACTATCAAAATTTCATCTCTTACCATTTCTAAGCGTAGTAATAAGCTTATCGTTGAAACGGTGGAAAACGTTTCATTTACGTCAATCAACGCTCATTTGTTTACGTCTCTCTCCCTCTCTCTCTCTCTCTTTCTCTCTTTCTCACATTTCTCACTTTTCTTTTAATTCATAAAACTTTTGCAGAAAGATTTTTATATTTTAAATTTGTTTATTTAAATAATATTTGCAAAGACTTTTTTCTTCATATGTAATCGATTTATATATAATTATTAATTCCAAAAACAGTAAAAGTTTATTTGAATGTTAAAATTATTTGAAACAAAAAGAAGAAAATGAAAAAATTATTATTATTATTTTATGTGAAATTTAAAATTAATAAAAAGAAAAAATTCTCTTTTTTGTTTTATTTGAAAAGAAATTTTGAAATTTTATTAAATTTAATATTATAAATAATAATTGAGAATATAAAATGAATTCAAATTAACATTTCTCATTCATTCATTCATTCATTCATTCATTCATCAGATAATTCAATTCTTTCCGAGAATTATTCCAATTATATTTGCAATTTGATTAAATTATTCCCGAAATTATTCTTAGATCGAAGGATATATCTTGTAGAAAAGAAATTCAGTATATTTTAATAATTAATCAAATAAATTATATTCACAAAAATGTTTAATTTTATTTTACTATTTTAAATAATTGTTAATTTAATTTTTATAGAAACAAAAAGAATATTTGAAATAATATAATAATACATAGTTATTGATTGGAGCAGATATTAGTTGAAGAAGAAAGAATATAATATATACATTGAAAAAGTGATGATTATACGGTTGTAAATCGTACAACTACGATAAATCGAAATGGTAATGTCCGTTGTTATGAAAAATTATTGGAAAAGATGAATGGAAGGAATGGTTGGTTGGTTGGTTGGTTGGTTCATTTGTTATTACAATCATATTTATAATAGCAATTAGAATCATAAATCATTCCAATATTGTAATTTAGGCGATGTCATTCTGTAACTTATCCTTTCACATTCATTCACCCTTTTATTTATTTGTTTATTTATTTATTGTTTATTTAATTATATTTTTTCTTTTCTTTCTTTCTTTTACAATTTATCCTTTTTTTTCACATGTTTTATTATAATATTATATTTGTTTAATTATTTCATAAATTTTGCAAAATTATTTTTGGATTATTTTGAAAATTTTTAAAATTATAATTTTGCAAATTTTATTTTTTCCTTTTTTTGTGTTTCTTTTATTTGAATGAATTAATCATTTATAATATTAAATTGTTGCAAAAAAGAAGAAAAATTAATTAATAAAATATATTTTGGTATTATTACTAATTTCAATTTTATTCGAATAGTTTGGTTATAAATTATCTTTTTGGAGTACATAAAATTTCAATTAATACAATTCTTTTTTGTTTTAAACTTACAAATATTTTCCAACGTTGAAACTTTTTTATTTCATCTTTCCATCAAACAAAAAGAATGAATTTATTAATATATCAAACGTAGGTGATAAGATGATAACTTATTAATTAATTCTCAAAAATTGAAAAATAAATTTCAAACTTTTTCATAAAATTTTATCAGTTTAGGTAATCATTTAGTATTCAGAGATTTGCTTATCGATTTTCAAAATTAGCACTTAATATTTCAGGATGATAATTGCAGTATTAGCTAATAAAGTGTTAGAAAAAGAAATTTGATTAAAAAAAGCATTTAAATATAAAAGACAATAATATTTAACGGTTGTCAGTTTTAGTCTATTAATTATATCAAAATTCATAATATTGTTTAACAATAATATTTAACAATTGCCACTTTTAGTTTAATAATTATATTTAAATCCGTGAAGTTAATAACATTTAACAAATGTTAGCTTTAATTTATTAATTGCATTTCAATTCGTACGGTTAATGGTATTTAATAAGTGCTAATCTTACTTTTTGCTAATTATATTTAAATCCAAAATGTTAATAATATCTAAAAATATCAATTTTTATTTATCTTATTAAATAACTCCCACACTCTTTAATTTGCTTTATCCATAAGTTAACAAATAAAATCATCTCTTTTGTTTTTGCTAAATAAAGCATTGTTTTGTTTCCCTAATGACAGATTTCGGATAAATTAATTAAACACATTCAATTAATCTTTTCTTTTGTTTTGTAAATATTGTCATCTTTTTCATTCATTCAACATTGTAACATTTTTGTCACAAAACTACATTTTACTAAAATTTAATCGCATTTTTCGTTATCATTTCGTTTGAAGTATTTCCAAAAGAAGAAAATTTTCTCCCTCTCTTTCTTTCCCTCTCCCTCTCTTTTCTCTCTCTCTCTCTCTCTCTCTCTCTCTCTAAAACTTATTTTCAGTAATCAATCATTAAGTAAATGCTACGATGCAATTCGGAATTTTTATAACTTAAATAATTTTATTTCAAAATGCAACTACCATTCGTTGTTCATTGATTATTTCAATTTTTATAAATTAAAAATGGGAAAAGGAAAAAAAGTGAGGTAACGGTAATGGCTTAAATTCGTTTGCTAATTTGCTTACACCTACCTATAATAGCGATGAAATTTCAGATAAAAATGTTGAGAAAATGATACAAATGATGGATTACCGTTATTAAAATAGGGTATTTCTGTGAACGATCCGCGTGATACGTGCATCTTTGTTGGGTATATTATATAAAAATATGTCAATAATAAATTTATAATCAAAATTCATTTATGAGATAATATATAAAATTAATTATTCAATTAAAATTGTTTAAAAAAAAATATTCAAAAGAAAGCAATTTTCGTTTTTTCCTTTTTCCTTTTTAATATTCAAATATTTAAATAAATAAAATTAATTTTCAAATTAGCATTTTAGTGAAGAAAAATTTCCGTTTTTATTTTAAATATTTAATAGTTTAAAATGAATGAAATGATATCTTTTTCATTATATTTAATGCATTCCATGCAATAACAACTTTTTCAATCCATTAAATTTAACTTGAAATTTTTCAATTCATACCGTTTCACACACATTTCATTGTATATCATTTCAACATTTACATTTCATCACTGTGAATGTTAAAAAAATTGAAATGATCTGATTAACACTGCTATTTACACATACCCATTAAACATACCCATATCCATTATCCATTAAAGGTATCCTTATAACAACAAACTCATATCAAATAAATCAGCTGTTATTAATTAATCTAAATTTTCATAGTTGGTTAATTTGGATATGATTTAATAATTTGGCAATGATGTGATACTCTAGCAAATAGTTACTATTCTTCTTGTGAAGCAGTTATTAGTATATTATTAAAAAAATAATGCAAAATGTAAATTTACTAATTAATCATTAGTTGATGCATTCTTTCTTCGTTTACTTCCACCTCTTTCTCTCTCTCTCTTTCACTCCCTTGGGAATTAAAAATAATTTGGTTTAAATTAATGTTTATCTTCCACAGTAAAAATACAACAATATACCACCACAAATTTAAACTCCAAATGAAAATAAAATTAAATGAAATTTCTTCACTTCAATTTTAGATATGAATAAAAATTAAATTTACATTTCGAAAGTTTTAAAATTTGAATTGTAATCAAATTCCATTAATCATTCATTGTTTCATTGATAATATGTTTTCTTAAGAAATTAAATTATTATTTATTTTAAAAAAAAAAATTTTGTGAAATAAAAATTAAATCAATTAAAAATTTCATTGCTATCAATAATAATTAATAGATATTTTGATTAATAAATGTGTTATTTTATTCAGATTTTTATGATAGAGTAGGGAATGAGAGAGAGAGAGAGAGAGAGAGAGAGAGAGAGAAAAGATTACGATTGTGAGATAATCAAATAGAAATGAAATACAGGAATTCTTTTTATTTTCACATTTGACTTAACAGTAATATATCACCTGGCAAGTCACACGTATTCCACGGACAGTTATTCTTCATAGCACCGCCCTCCCCCGTTATTCTCACCCCTATAAATCCGGGCACTGGCAATCACCTCAAAGAAGATCAGTCAGGGGAGATTCAGCCGCCCATTGCGCGTGTGTTGTCGTTGGTGGATGGTTGTTGAAAATGCAATTTGTTGTGGGTGTGTGTGTGTCTGTCTGTCGCCGTGTATATATATATAGTTTTGCTTTGTTCTATTAGACTGTATTACATACGTCATTTTCAGCAAAGTGCACGTATCACGTGTTTCGCGTAATTGAATATAGTTCACTTGTAAATTGTTAAATCGCTTACATTAATTTACGCTTATTTACCATCATTTCCGGACGAATTATCAACGTAAGGGACTTTTGACTAACGTAAAGATAAAAAAAGGACAAAAATATCCTTCCATTAGTGAGAAATATTGATCTCATAAATTACATTCATTAATCCGAATAATAAGCATTATCGAAATTGATAAGCTACATTTATTAATCCGGATGGGAAGTGTACCGAAGTTTGAAAGCTAAATTCATTAATCCGGCTAGGAGATATATACCGTAGTTCTCTTTCGATAGATCAACAAAGATGTGAATTTTATAGGTAACTTCTCATTATTATCTCTCTCTCTCTCTTTCTTTCTCTTTTTCTCTCTTTTCTCTTGTAGCATTTGTTGTTTTAAAGTTATAACCGTTGTTGAATTTGAGTAATTTTTCTCATTCATTCTATTTAATTGTAAGGGAAATTTTTAGAAATATTTTTTGTAAGATGAAATTCATCGTATTTCAACATCAGCAAGAACAACTTCCATTTAAGTATATCAAATGGTACTGATAAGATCTGTAATTATTATCATCTCTTCTCCTTTCTTCATTCCAATCAAACATCTGTCTGCTTTCTCTATTTCATCCATTAAAGTTGTCCATCATTTATACATTTGAATGGATGTTCGTTTAATTATTTAATTTTTATTAAAATACTATCATTACTCATATACTTATTTCCAGTTCAAATATTTAGTTAATTAATATTTATCAAAGCATTCCTAATAAGTATTATTAATTAATGATTAAAAATTTACTTAAATTATATCATTTTATTTACTTTATTTCGTACCAAATGATACCGTATGATAGCTAACATAGCTGAAATCATTAGCTTAATTAACTTCCTTATCTTTTTTTTCAACGTATGAACATTTGAAACTTGAATTAACATTTGTTGCAACAACAACAACATTTAACCGTTAAATGTTATCTTACTTTATCGCTAAGCACGTTACGTGTATCTAACCGCTAACCACGTAAGTGTCTTATTTTACCGGTGCGTATATCTTCATTATATTCATTGCTTTACTACATTTATGTTATATTTTAAATGAAATATTTCAGGCAATTTCTGCAAATTGTTATGGCCATTTATTGGGAATAACATTGGCTCGATGGATTTGTTGGCTTTATATTATTTAATGAAATGATTGATTGAATGGAAATATTATCAAATAATCAAACAATTTAGAAGCTAATTTCATTGGCTTCTTCTCAATCATTGCTACATTCGTATGTTTCGACTGAAAACTTTATTCTTCCTATTTTTTGGCTCAATTTGTGGGCAATATATTTCTGAACGATCGAATTAACCTTTAGCCTCGGTCGATTAGGGGCGCTTATGCAGCCAGCTGTGAACAGCCCGGTATTATCGCCGATTGTTACAATTAAATTGATTCCATTTTCGATTCAGTTGTTGTTACTACTACTATTTACACAATGGTCTGTGATCACATCTAAAAAAGGTATGAAGAATTTTTCATTTTTTTCTATTCCCTTCTCTCTCTCCCTCTCTCTCTCTCTCTCTCTCTCTGTTCTTTTCAACTCATTTTTTCGTTTTATATTTCAAATTTTCGAAAAACAAAAGTAAAAAGTTACATCTTTTAATTTACTATTATATAAAATATATATTAAAATATCGTGTAATTTATATCTTTCATACAAATTAGATATTTAATTTTAAATTTTATTACTAATATTAGAAATTATTCTATTTTAATTTTTTTATTTGCATTTTGAATTGTTTATATTTTAGTTCACCTATTCAATTTAAATCACCAATTTGTTTTTGTTGTTGTTGTTGTTGTTGCTGTTGTTGGCAGTATTTGGTGATGGTACTATAATAAATTGTTAGGCATTGTATAAAATGAGGAAATATATTATCATCAGATGTTCTTACATATATGTATCCTCTTTTAAAATGTCTTTCATTTTAGGATAAGGAAAAAATGAAAAAGAAAACTAGTTAACCTAAAATGTTTACAGTTGTCAAAAATTGATTCTAATTACCAAAGAATTTCTTAATTGTTGACAAAAAAATCCGTGGTATTTTCAAAAGATATTCAAAAATTTTGTTCAAATTTTTTATTTTTGATTTTTATGAGATTAAATTTATTCTTCTTTTAATAGTTTTATATAAACTTACAACCATTCAAAATCGTTGAAAATATAGGCCAATGTTGAATGGATCGTTCTTATTTACTAATACATTTACAATAATTAGTTGTTTTTTTTTGTTTGATTGAGAAATAAAAAACTTTTGAATTATGAAAATTTTAATGTTATAAAAGTAAGATATTTTGAAATTTTATAATTATATAAAAGATTGTTTTAAAAGAATTTCCATTTCTTTTCTTTATTAAATTGTAATTTTGAAAATTTATAAAATTTAATGGAAAAAATTCCTGAAATTTTAAACAAAAACAATAGTAATAATTTGATTAATTACTATATTAGTTAATAGTATGTCGATTTGCATATGAATAAATGACTAATTGAGATTTTGCACCATATGGATATGGTAGTGTTGTACATATGTTTTCATTCTTAGCTAAATAAATTAGTATCATTTTAAATTCTTAACAATACATGGGATACTCTGACAGACAGATACACATACACACATACAGGTGTGTGTGCCTGTTAGTTGTAATAAAGGATTGCATAATACAAAATATCTGAGAAAGTGTGATTTGATAAAATAATGTTTGTACTCTAATAATGATTGAACGATGGATTGGATTGGGATGGGATGAGAGATGAGATAAGGAATTGATAAGATCTCCTGATTTTCCCTCAAAAATTATTTTGAAGGAATAAATTTATGGGAAATAGTTAGGATGGATAAATGGTAAATTGTTTAATTATCCATGCAAATATTTATCAATCTAATCATAGTAATAATAATAGAAGAATAACATAATTTATTTCAATAATATTCATTATCAAACTTATCACTGATTAATTTTTTATATAACAAAAGATAGCATTATTTATAAATAATATTAATATTATTAATTTACTTAAATGTCTTTTGCACTAAACAAATTATAGCAAAAAAAAGAAAATAAAGCTGTAAAGAATAAAAAAGTGATGCATTATTAAATTTAAATAATTAAATCCTATCGTAAAATAAAATGAAACAAAAGATATGTTAATTAGATTGGAAAAAAGAAAAGAACATTTTATTATTATTATTTCTTTTGAAATATTATAAAATGTTAAAATATATTAATTGTCGTATTTACAACAAAAAATTTTTCAACAAAGTGAAAAATTTTTTTTGAAAGAAATTTACAAATTTATGAGTGGGAAAAGGGAAATTTCGGAAAAATAGCGGTGGGAATGAAATGGATAAAAAGTTGAAAGGAAATTACATTAAATTTCCAATCGAATGATACTTTAACTAAGAGAAAAGAACGGAAAAGAAAAAGGAAGAAATTTTAAATGATAACAAATAACAAACAGAGTTTTAAAGAATTTCAAAAACTAAACCTTTTATTTTTTTTCTCCTCAATTGTTCAATGTTAATTAATTAATTAACTCTTCTTTGCATAAGCATAAAAGTTAAATTCTAAAATTACGAAATTACCGATTACTTTAATAAAAGTAAAATAAGTAAATTGTAATTTAATACTTAATATTTACAAAAAAAGTGATGAGTTTTCTTTGATTTTTTAATTTATGGAAAAAATGAATGAAAATCTGAATGTTGAGTGATTGTATGATTAAAATATGATAACGGTCTTCTTATCTATTGATTATCAGTATGACAAGTAATTATTCGCTGCAGTATTTTTTTCCGAATTTTTTTCATAAACTTTTAGTTAATTAGTTGTGATTAGAAAAACTGGAAATGTATTTTCAATGATAGATTCGATTTGTTGAAAAATTTTTTAATTTGTTTCACTATGATAATAAATCAATAATTTTTATTGCTATTGTCATTAAGAAGGTTAAAAGTTAGGAAGCAGTTAAAGAAGGAAACATTTTTCATATGTTCTCTTATCTCCTTTTAGTATGCTATGTAAACAACTACATTGATAATGATAAGGATGTCATTGGAAGATGTATGAAGGGATAGAAATGAAATAATATGATAATATTTATCATTGACTAGTCATTAGAAATATAAATGATGCTATTGGTGATAATATTAAATAGTATTAGTGGTGGTAGTGATAACAGTAATAGATGATGATATTGAATGAAAAAGGAAATGATTATGAGTTGTAAAGATAAAGAAAGTGATAATTATTATTATGAAAAGTGATATCCTTCTTTTACTTTCTCCCTCCTTCTCTCTCTCTCTCCCTATCATTCATCCTATGTAAATAATTCATCGATCTGATTATTAGTGATAATAAAGACTGTCGGCTTTCTTTACTCTACTGTGTAACAATGATTCATTTATCATTCATTTACCGAAAAGGATGTCAATTTGATGACAAATTGTTTAATCAAATAGCAAAAGTTCAAAAAATTCATCGCATAATATTTATTCAGTAAATTAACATTTATTTATAATAAATATTACAATTACATAGCGCAGTTCATTTTTCATTGTCTTCCAAAAGTATCATTGTAATTGGCAGATTTTAATTTTAAAACAATAGAGAAAAGAAGAAGGGAATAATATGGTTTTTTTTCTTTTTAAATTTAAAGCATAGAAATATCGCTATTATAGAGATAGTAAATAGGAAAAATTATAATAAATTATTCAAAATTTCTTTATTTTAATTGTTAATTACAATTATCATTTGTATTGTTTCGCTTTTTTGTCTGATAAATTACAATTATTAATTTTAAGTTTAATTTTAATTTAACTTTTTTTATATCAAAATTTTAATATCCGTATTTCTATACCTGTTTATTTATTGTGAATTTCTTTTTCTTTTTGATCACAATTTATTTTCCTATTGAATTTTCACTCTTTAAAATTTAATAAAAATGTGTGTAATTATAATTCAGGAAAATATAAACAATAGTAAATGATTTTAGGCTTATATGGAATTACCAATAAATAATAATCAATTTGTTGTCTTTTTTTAATTCTTTTATTTGATATTCTTATTTATAACATTAAAGATATAATATATAATAAATGGTTGCAGATGTTTTAGTACTACTAATTACTATATTAGATTCTCGAATTATCCTAAGCGATAGATATCGAATTTATACTTTTCAACTCTCTCTCTCTCCCTCTCTCTCTTTCTCTCTCTTTATGTTTGGCTATTATCGGAATTTGGCTCAATTCATTCATTGCTAAATTAAATAATAACTTGAGAAAATTGAATATAAAAGATTAGAATTGAAAAATATATTTTCTTTCTTCCATTATTTAATAATTCGAATAATAAGAATAATTTTAGCGAAAATATTTTAATATATTATTTTAGCAATTCATAGTGAAATTTTAAATTTAACTTTACGATATAATTTTTATTACTTAATTTATTGTTTTATGAAATGAAATGGGATTTAATTAATCTATCTTAAATTTTTTTATTAAGGATAGACAGTAAGAGCAGAAGCCAAGAAAAGGAAGAATATAAAGAGCCAAAGATTTATTTTGTTACTTTTCTCACCATTATTTTTGCATTATTCAATCATTTTAGCCTTACGAAAATTCAACTTAAACATACTTTGTCTATTATAGCCTATTGAAATTCAAAAAGAGAAATTTCACTTCACATACTGATAATGGCACTTATGAAGAGAAGATAAAATATCATAAGGGATAAAAGAGAGGGAGAGAGAGAGAGAAGATAAAATATTTTAGAAGAATGAAGAAAACTGTAAATTTATTGGAAACGAAAATTTTCGTTATTTTCTTTTTTTACAAAAAAACCTTTCATTAATTTTTTCCTTCTTTTTGTTCCTTCTCATTTCTATGTGTTTGTCCTAAATTTTCGGAAATTTTAACTTATGAAACCTTTTTTTGTTAGAATGGCTGGCAACAAATCGTTTTGTTAAGGTAATCTTAAAGAGAGAAAAAAATTGGAAATTAAATTTCATTTCTTTCTTTCTTTTCATATATCAATGATATATGTTCTTTTTTTTCTTTATTTTTATCATTTTCCATGAAATTTTTTATATTTTCATTTTTTCGATTATTTAATTATTTATTACTTAATTGTTTATTATTTATTATGTAATCATTCATTATTTATTGTTTAATTGTATATTATTTGTTATTCAATTACTTATTATTTATTTATTATTATTACTATTACTACTACTATTATTATGATAAGTACTAATTTTGAAATCTAAAATAGCAGGAAATTGTGAGCTATTTGCAATCTGAAATTGATAAGAAGGAAGTTTAGTTTTTTTTTAATGACACCATGGAAGTTTTATATATTTATTTCAGTTGTTCTACTCGATACATCAAATTCGACTACTGAATTGCGCTGGCAGACTCATTCAAATATGGAAGATGGCGAAATTGGAGTAAGTTTATTCATTCAAATATTTGAAATAAATTTGAAAAAAAAAAATTTTTTTCTAATTCGAATATTTCAATGCAAAAATTTTATTTGTGAATTTATCGATTCTATTTGATTACGCTTTTTTTAAAAGTTAATTATATTTCATTGAAATTATTCTAACAAAACAAATTTCATTTTTTTATGGATTATGGAAGTTTTTTTTGACAAATTTTGTTACCTTACAATTTTATAATATATACATATGTATATATTTGTATGAAAAAGAACGGAGGAACCCATTAAATAAGTCAATTAACCTTGAGATTTATTGAAGTAGCATTATGAGGTAGTAATAGGTAGTAGTTGGCGTTGATGGTAGCGCTATGCAATGCTATGCTGTTTATTATCCAACAATGCCACTATGTGACAACAATAACAACAACAACAGAAATTTTTATTTGGTATGTTAGATATTCAAATGGTAAGATTGATGAATTTAAATTTAGTGGAAGTAATTTTTTTCTTTCTTTCTTTTTTGAGGTCAAAAAGACGAAAGAATGAATGAATACAAAATGATGGCAGTGATTGGTAGTGAAATGGTACTTAAGAAATATATGAATGATTTATAGGAAGTGAAGAAGGGGAGTAAGTGTGAAGATTGAAAGATGAAAAGAGGAAGGTATGAGATGAATTTTATCTTCTAAGGAGAGAGAATAGGTTAAAAGGTTGAGGGTAATGGAGGAGAATTGAAATATCTTTTGGTAAAATGATTATGAAAAGGATAAACTTCTATCTTATTCAATTAAGTGGATTTTATGGATGGATAATAATTAAGTAGATGACAGCAATATTTATCAATGATTGTTGTTGTTGTTTACAGCACCAAAACTGGAAGGAATTGTAAAAAAAAACAAATTTACATATGTATATATATATATATATATATAGTTAATAATAAAATTAATTAATGAAAAAGAATAATTAATGAAATCATAGGACAGATGACTTTCAAATATATCAAAAGTATTAAATAAATGGATAATTTGTTAAATTTTTTTTGAATTGAATAAAACTATGAAATAAATAAACAACGACTATGTTTAGATAAATGTTTGTAATGGAATAGTTAATGCAATTATTTTGTTAAATTTTAAAATGATTTTAGTTGAAACTTTATTGCAAATTATTCAGTTTTGCAAAAATATTTAAATATTTGAAATAAATATGAGAAAAGAAATAAAATTATTTTAAATCTTTCAGTAAGAAAGTAAAAAATTATTACTTTTTTATTTTATGGTATATTAAATCTTTTTCTGCAAAGATAAACAGCAAAAATTCCGTTGAAAAAAATTCCGTTTATTTAATTTATTTCTGTTTTTTCAAAAAAATTTAAAAAATTTTCACTTTTTGTCAAAAATCATAAAAATTAAAAAAAGAAATAAATAAAAGTATTGCATTTCTAATTAAACAATTAAGTGGTAAGAATTTTAAAAATTATAAATATTTTAAAACTATTATATCTTTATGCCAATTATTTTATTAATAAGCTTAATGATGACCAATACATGTCATCAATAAAATATTGGAAGGATTCCATTTCTGGTGAACGAGGTCATTATATGAATGACCAAATATATGTACCATACATCTTTGTTATATATTATCCATTGTCTTCTCACAAGGTTATACTTGAAAATAAGTAAATAACAATAGAATGACTGAACTACTAATAAATCGATGAATAATATAATTTGTAAACAATCAATTAAAATTCGTTAAAAAAATTTTCTTTCTTTTCTTAAAAATTAATCTTAAAAAAGTTTCATTAAATTTTAGATATTATATTAATATGTTTATGATTTCAAATTCCTTAGAAAAATAAAAATAATTCAATTATATTATAAAGAATGGATATAAAATTAACATTTAATATTTTATAAGTTTAAATAAAATTAATATGAATTATTGATCTAATATATATATATGACATATAGATTAAAATGTCGTATAAAAGCCAAAATTTTAGGGCATTTAAAAAATAATTTTTTGCAAAATGGATTTTCTCTTCTTTACTTCTCTCTCTCTCTCTCTCTCTTAATTTCTTCCACTAAAATGAGTTTGGAATATAATAAATAGTTTATGAATGGTAGGTGGTGATAGTGGTAGTGGTGTAGAAGAGTGGGAAAAATCTTTCCTTTCATATTTTAAGGGTGCTTATTAGTGACCATTGGGATAGCATTGTGATGTCCAAATGTCCAAATTTACTATTATAACGGAAATGCAACAAAAAAAAAAAATGGATGAATGGAAAAAGAAAGAGACATACACACCTGTAGGATCAATTAATAATTTCTACTAAGGTATGACTACCTTTCATTATTCATATATGAGAATCAAACAAACAAAAAAAGAAATCAATAAGGGACTAAAAGATAAATGTAAGGTAAATATGATAAGAAGTAAAAATTTATCAATGTTTATCATTATGTTTATCATTATTGTAAAATATCATTAAAGTTTTTTTTTCCATTTTTAAATTAGAATTTTTTTTATAATAAAAGATTTGATAAATGAGTCTCTTAATTATATTGTTAATTTAAAATTTAAAGTTTGTTTTTTATTTCATTTATGAAAAAGTTTTTTACGTGTGAAAGGTTTGAGAAGTGAAAAGAAACTTTGATAAATGGAAAAAATATTTCTTTAATTAAATTTACATTATTAAATTTTTAGTAAATATATTATTTGAAATTTATAATAAAATAAAATGTTGAATTCATTGTCTTTCTTCATTTTTCCTTTTGTAGTGGCTTGAGGAGACATATCGTGGATCAGAAGGTGTCGATAATCGTCGAGCATACGTTGTTTGTAACGTTGATCAGCCAAATGTTGATAATTGGTTGCGAACACCGATAATTAATGTGAAAGGAGCAAATCGTTTGCATGTCGAAGTTCGTCAATTATTGAATTCATTTTATTTTTTGGAACTTTTCCTTTTTTTTGTCCTATTTTTAAATTAAAGGAAAAGGTACTTATCATTTAATTTCATAATTTAAAAGAAATCGTTAAAAATTCTTTTTAAGTATTTTATAAATTTTTAACCATTTTAATATTGCCTTATTTTTCTATTTTTAATTTTTGATTTCAATTTATAATTTCAAATGAATTTAATCAAATAGAAAATTTTATTTGAACTTTTGTTTTAGGTAACTTTTACGATGCGTGATTGTAGTGAATTCCCAGGTAATGCTCGTTCATGTAAGGAAACATTCCGATTATATGCTGTTCAAGTAATGAACAATGAACAATATCAAAATGTTTGGAATTCCGATTACTGGTAAGTAATGTTTGTTTTCTAAAAGGTTAGTCGTAATTTTTTTTTCAATCAATTTGATTGGAAATTTTATAATTTTATTTTGAATTAAATAAATTATAATTTTTATATTGTAGAAAATGCTTCCTTCTCATATATATATTTGATGTATACTTTTTTTAGACATCATAAATATTACTTTTAAATATGTATATGATTATTTTTAACTCATTTGCACATTACATATCAATAAGTAAGTAATACTAGATTTTTTATTAAAATTTAATTTGAATGAAAGATTTGTAGGGATTTGATAGATCGATTGACCGCTGATACAGGACGATATTCGAAACACGATCCAACTACAGCTGCTGTAAATCGAGAAGTTCGCAGCTATACTGTGACTAAAGATGCTGTATATTTTGCTTTTCGAGATTCGGGTGCTTGTATATCAATACTTAATGTTAAGGTTATATTATTTAATTATATCAATCAAAAACATGATTTAAATAAATATTTTTTTTGGATGAAATTTTAAAATAAATTTCTTTTCATTTAAACTAAAAATGCACTTACTATTAGTACCACTAACTAATAGTACCATTCGTTTTATATTTCATTCAAATTTTATTAAATTAGCTAAATTTGATAAAAGTAAGAAATGCGAAAAGTTTTCATAGCAAACAATAATACATTTTTGTATTAATTTTATTTTAGAAATTTAAAAAATTTGAAATAATTCATTAAAAGTTATTTTTTGACTGAAAAATATGCAACAAAATATGCAAATTTCCATCCGAAAGAGATGAAAATAAGCAATAAAAAAATTCAAATAAAATAAATAATATATTTTTAAAAGAAAAGTAAGATTAGTTTAAAGAAAAAAATCATACATTTTAAAATTGTTTTTTCATTTTTGAAATATTTAATAAAATGAATTTTAATAGTGTCATTAATTCCTTCTAATATATAAAATATTTTATAAATATTTATATCTTTTTATTGTTATCGTATGCTTAATTTAACTTCTTCATATTACTTTGAAATAAGTTAGGAACAAAATGATCACAAATGCGATGTTGTTGTTATTATGATATAACTTTTAAAATGAACTTATTTATAAAGAGGTCAAATGAGAAAAGATATTAAATGAGAATGTAGCAGAATGATACGATATCGAAAATGAATAATCATTCTCCTTTGAAGTGTAATTTAGGGGTAACTGACCCTCCCACAAACTATCGAAACAACCAATTTTATGGGTAATTATGATAGTTTTATGATGATCGTCTGAATTCTCTAAAGGTCATGATTGCACCAGTAATGAATTAGGATGACGCTAAACAGGATCATAAAAATCATCGTTAGGAAATTGTCAATTTTTTTTCAAAAGCATCACATTTATCAATTTTCAAATTTCATGCAATACACTTTGTTATACTCTTGAATTTCAAGTTTAATTTTGTAATGATAAAAAGAGTTAAAAAATAATTAATGGTAATTGAGGTAAGACAAAAGAGAAAAAAACCATTAGTTTTGAATAATTTGAATTACTCTTTTTGTTCTTAAAATAAAATTTAACAAATTAATTAAATAAAAAAAGAAAATATTTTAAAAGAAAATATCAATGAATTCATTTATTTGTATTTCATTTATTATTTAAAGAACTGATTTCGTAGTCTAATTTATTCTAAAAATGTACGATATTTATCAAATAATTCATTTATTAATTTTAGCAAATAAAATTTTGAAATATTTTAATTGCAATTTTGCACGAAATTTAAAAACATTAAATTTAGGAAATGCCATTTATTCATTTTAATATTTTAATATTAGTAATAATAATGGCAGCTTAAAATCATTGCATCATAGAATGAAATTGAAGAGAGGATAAATTTATAAGATGGAAAGTTTGAGAATAATTTTATTAGAAAATTCGTTTCAGTGGAATGAAATTTAATAAAATAAGAGTGAGGAAAGAAGAAAAGGAAGATGATGGTAGCACGCAATTTCATCAAAATTTCCTTTTAATTACTCTTTTAGCATAAGGGTTATAGTATTTGGATATTTGGCAGATGAAATTTAAATTTCATCAATATAATGAGAATTGAAGTGGAAGTAAGGCGGAAAAGAGATTGGAAGCTAAAATCATTATGAATAATAGTTAAATGAATCTCACAGAATATTTTTTTCAATTATGAATTATATTTGAGAAGAAATTTTATTAAACACTAACTATTATTATGTTTAATTTAAAGAATTAAAAGAATTAAGATCTTTCAAAAAAGAAAGAAATGATTTTATAAATTATAATAAAATAGTAATTTATTATTTATTTTATATTCTTTATTCGTAATCATTTCATATTTTTGATTTCAAATATGTAATTAAGTACTGATTAACAATGAAAATTCTTCTTATTTTCCTGCACACATTTTAATTGATGGAATAAACAAAGAAATAATTAATTACTGAATATTTAATTAGCCTAAATTTTCAAAAGAAAATAATAATTAAAAAATTTGCGTATATTTTTTAAAGATTAATCTGAACTTTTTTACATTTGAAATTAATTTTTACAAAATGGCTTATAATTACAAAAAAAGAAAACGAAAAAATTTTTCGAAAGTTTTCAACAAAAATTAGACTTTTTTCCGGAAATAAAATAAAGAAGAAAAGAAAAAAAGGGAGAAAGATATAATTTATTTAGATTTTTTATGAAGTATGTCCGGAAATAACTCGTTCATTTGTACATTATCCGGAAACAGTAACTGGCGCTGAAGCACATTCAATCATTGCTGTTAATGGTAAATGTGTTGCAAATTCTTCACCTGCTGGTACCTTTTCCTATCATTCTTCTTCCTTTCTTTTAAGTTTTTATTTTCTTTGACAAAAAATTCAAATTATAAATAAATCTTTTAATGTATTACTTAATTTATTTCAAAAAAATTCAGATTATATTTAATGTATTATTTTATTTGATCTTTTTTAATATTATTCTTTTGCATTACATTATATATTGATTGATTGATTGTTATTTATTAAATGATTTTTTAGATATTATTTAAAATAGATTTAAGGTGGTATCAAGCAAGCAACATATGTTTGTAAAGCAACCGGATCATGGGATATGGCTAATGGTGAATGTCGCTGTGACAAAGGTTATGCATCATCGATTAAGCATAATACCTGTACTGGTTAGTAAATTATTTTAATTGTAATTTTTCTTTTTTTTGTTTACAAAAAATGAAATAATAAAAATAAATGATATTTATTGTTATTGCATATTTTATCATTTATAAATTTATTGAATATTTTTGCTAACAAATTAATAACTTTTTTAATAATGCAATTATTAAATGGTACATATTTTTTAATGATCGATACAAAAATTGTGCACATATATTATTATATAATCATTTTTGATAAGTGTTATATTAAATGAATTGTAATAAAATTTCGCATATAATTTAGGAAAGAAATAACTTGAGTGATTGTTTTATTTTATTTTAAATTAATTTTACAAAGCAAAAAGAAAGCTGATAATTATAGGATAATTTGATAAAATTTTCATTTTATTGGAATTTATATTTGAAAAATTTTTTTTAATTATCGATTGTTGCGTGTATTATTTTTGGTTGTATTAATTTTTCTTTTTGCTAATAACGAAAGATTATTTGATTTATTTAAATTCGTAACAAATAATGATCTGATGATAATCAATGATTGTACTTTTGCGCCTATTTTTTCTTCACTTTTCCTTCCTTCCACATGTCTTAGCTAATTTTATCCTTCTGCGTAGAATAGGTAAAAGAAAAAAGGGAATACCAAATAAATGTAAATTTGAAGGGCAAACTAAGGTTATTAAGAAGTTTCTTTCTTTATAAAATTAATAACCTGAAAGGTTGTTAATATTAGTAATAACCTTGAAAGGGAACAATCTTAGGGGTCACATTCATAATATTAATAGTAATAATAATAATAATAATGATAATGTTTCTAATGCTGCTACTCCAGCTGTTAGTAATATTTTCTATTATATTGTAAACACTGCTAATGTATGAGATTACTGTAACTATTGTTTCTAATGACCATCGAAGAATGAAATTAAAATGTCGGAGGATATTTCTGCTGTTGTAGTGGACGGCAAATAGTTAAAGGATCCATCTAAATTAGTTAATTTAGGCTTATTTAAATTAAGGGTTATAGAAAGGTCATTGATGTATTATTTGCTTATTGATGTTATTTGACACCTAAGGAAGTGATTTCTTTCTTTCTTCTTTTCGATGAATGACAAAAAAAGGTAAGGACAATAATTTGATCTTTTTTTGAGGTGGAAAGGGAAGAGAGATCAGTTTAGTGTAAAATTTTATAGAAAGAACGAAGATATTGATGAAACTTTAAAATTTTATTTTAAGTAATTAAATTCGAAGATTTAATTATTCAAAGATATTTTTAATTTACACATACAACAATTTCTGTTTATCGATAAGTTTTTATGTACTTCATTACATATTGTAACTAATTTATTGGATTTGTGGTAAATAAGAAAACCAAATGAAATAATTCTGCAAAAGCCATTTTCATATATTCGTTAAACTAATCAATAGTAATAATATTCTATACAATTTCAAATATCTCAAAATTTTTTAGCCCATATTTTCACTTTATAGTTATTTCTTTCCTCATCCCAATATTTAAGAATATTTCATTCTTTTTAACTTAAAGGCTATCTGAAACATTGTAATTTTCAAATTTCTTTCTTTGCTGATTCACTACAAAAAATTTGCGCTAAAATTTCGAATAGAATAAGTTGGAAAGGCTGAACGTTACAAAATTATATTTTAAAATGATTAAAAATAGATTAAATGAAATGCCAAATTTCAGTGCTAAAATAAAATTCAATTCGAAATAAACTAAATTAATTTTTTGAAAAAAAATTTTTAAACAGAAACGAATTTAAATTAACATTTTTAATTTATTAAAGATATATTTGGATAATTTTACAACAAGATTAATTTATTATTATTTTCGATATCAGCAAGCAATTTGCATTTTCCGTGTCATTGCACATTTCGCATGCAACATTATCAATAAAAATTACTTTTAATTGCAGCAAATTATCATGCATGAGATGAAAATTTGTTATTTGTATGTAAACAAAATCATTCGATAGAATAATTGACAGATAATTTAGAAAAGGGATAAACAAATTAATTTTTGAAAATTGAAAATTTAATATATGCAAACTTTTTAATGAAAAATTTTCTTTTAATTATTTATCATACTTATAAGTATATTAAACTTGTCAATTTTAATAACATATAACTAATTAACTAATTTTACATCCAAACTTACCTTATTGTATTAACTAATTCAATTGCATTTAAATTTATCCTAAACTTTTAACAAATTTCATGTTAACTTATGCTATTTTAATTAACTTGTACCTAATTTATCTCATAATATTGTCTAATTTAATATTAGCTTATAGCTATCATCGTCTACTTCTTTTTATCACATTCACGAATGATAACATATTTAATACTTTTATTATTATTATATTTTAATTAATTATTTCTTTGTATGCTATTATTTTATTATCTTTTAAGCGTGTTATAACTCTAATGTATTTGAATACATCTTTAACTTAAATATGTCTGATACATTTTTCTAAATTTAATTAATTCAATTAATTTGAGTATATATCTGTACATTTTTCTGTTTTATTTATTGAAATATATGATTGATGAAAGAATTATTTCCAACATTATCTTTATATTTCATTAAATATAGGCAATATTATCAATCCATTTCACCTCTTATCTATCTTTTATATTCATTTATAAAAAGACTATTAATTGATTAATTTCATTTATTTCCTCGAAATATTATTGAAATGGGTAAAGTGTCTATTCGATATATAAGCTTTAATTCAATGTATTCGTAATTTGTTCAAATCTTAGCTTAGCTTATTCTTTTCTTACCGCTTCTCCTTCTTCTTCTTCTTCTTTAACTAACAACAACAACAACAACAACCATTAAATCAGCGGCAAAGAATTACTTTGATGATGCATAAATTAGCATTATTTAACAAGATAACACACATCTGCATTCCTACCAAAATCTGCGCTTCCTTTAATCATTTCAAAATGAAAAATTTTAATCCGATTGAATATTATTAAATCATAGGGACAATTTTCCATTTATCACTTTCAAGCAAAATACCATTCTTAGAATAATTAATTATTCGCAGTTTGCTGTGATAAAAGTATTTTTTAAATAATTAAACGAATTAAACATTTGCAAAATTTAAATTAATAAAATATTTTTCTCAAGTTCTGCTATAAAAAATAATTTTTTATTTTGATATAAAATCTCCGTTTATTATCGATGTAAATTGAATTTAAATTGGTGAAATCTTACGATAACAAAGTTATCGATCTAAATTGAATTTAAATTAATTATACATTAATGATTGTAATTAATTGATAGTATAAGAATGAATGAATAATGGCTATTATTGACCATTCAATCACTATCAAATATTAAATTTCACATGCATCTTACTAGAAATTATTTATTAAGTTGGATTAATTGCGACTTTTTGCATGTTATGACCATCGGTCAATGGCATTTGAAGTGTTGTCAGCTCAGATATGTTTGAAATTTTTATTTTAAACGAAAAAGAACTTTTTTTTGTCTCATGAAAATATCAATTTACATTAATTTTATCTAATTTCTTAATTATTTTAAAGTTATGATAGAAACTATGAGCAAAAGAGGGAGGTTAAATTAAAATGCTACGAAGGTCATCTCATCATCATTAATCATTATTAATGATGCTTTTAGAAGAGATAGAATTTGCTGATAAAATTTTTTTAACAATTAATATAATATATATGTGATGATGATAAATTTTAGATTAGTATTTTGTAGCGATAAATTTACATAGAAAATAAGGATAGATTGGGATGATAAGCGAAGATTGTATGAGTTGTATGAGCAAAAACCGGAAAAGGAAAAAGAAAGCGTAATATTGACGGAATTAATGACAGTCAAATAAAATGAAATCAATTTGCGATCAAATATGATAATAATTAAATGATATGAAAAAGTAAGCGGAAAAAAGTGGAAGTGAAAAATTTGTTGTACGATGAAAATTATTTTCATTTTTTCATTTTATATTCTTTTTCTTTAAGGGATATTAAGGAGGATAAAAAGGATTAGATATACATATGTTTGTATGTATAATTTAGTGTTTAAAAATATTTGAAATCGATATTTGAAATGAAAAAGAAAAATGAATTGATAATGCTATCTATCAATATTAGTTTAATATTTCAAAATAATGTCCAATGAATAATTAATCATTTGATACTTTATTTGATTTCAAATAGTTTCATGAATTTAAATAATTAATGTTTAATTATTAAATGACTGAAGAAATTTTCTTTTAAAATGATATTGAATGACGAAGTATAGAAAAGATTTCGAATAATTTCAAGCACTTCCTCAATAATGAATAATTAATTTTAAATCATTTAAATTTTAAATTAAAAAAAATCTAATTCATTCATAGTAGGATGCTAAAATATTTGGAGAGAGAAGGAGAGAGAGAGAGAGAGAGAGAGGGAGAGAGAGAAAGGTGTTACAATCAATGCAATAAACGAAGTTTATCTATCATATGGTAAACATATGTGTTTTGTAAACTATATTTATATTTATTATGGTTTTTATTTTGTTCTAACAAAGATAAATATGTTGGGAAATGAATGAATCAAAGAAATTTTAATGGATTTATTTTAGAATGAAAAAATAAACAACTTTTTAGAACAAATAATTTTTTCTTTTTTGTTTACAATACTTTCAATTTTTTCTTTCAAAATTTTCATAATTTAATATTAACAATTTCAGCTTGTTCCGTTGAATCATACAAAGCAAAAAATGGATTAGGCGATTGTGAGTCATGTCCTCGACATAGTAGTACAAGAAATATTGGTAGTGTGGAATGTCAATGTGATCCGGGATACTATCGGGCCGAAGATGAAGGGCCTGAATTTTCTTGTACACGTAAGTTTCTTTTCTTTCATTTCCGGTTATTCAAATTTAATTGATAATAATATAATTATCAATAAATAATATAAAAATTTTTTTTTTAAATTATCAGAAATTAATTTGACGTAAATATTCTCTCTCACAAAAAAAGTGTATTAATTAAATTTTATTTTACAGTAAAATATAGAGCAGATTTAGTTGTATAAGTTGAAATTCTTTGTTTACTTTCATATGTGATTGGTTGAATTAAAAAAATATAAATGAAAAAGAAGTTTGTTTGTAGAGCCACCATCAAAACCATCACATATTACGGTAGCAAAAATTGATGAAACATCGGTTACAATTGAATGGGATGAACCATTAATGCTTGGTGGACGAAAGGTTAATTAAATTTAATATTTCAAAATTGCTTGTTACGATTGAAATAAATTAATTTGAAAAGGATTTTCAAAAAAAAAATTATATTCGTAAGAAAATATTATAAATTGGATATAACTTTATTCATAAGTATAACATTTTTCTCGATAAAATTGGTTGCACATTACTGAAAATGATGACAAAGATATTATATTCTCAAATTTGCTTTATGGTTGAAAAAAAATTACCTAAAATTATCTTAAGGTAATTAATAATCAAAGTATTACTTGAAGTTTTACTGTTGTTGATAAAAATGTTACTCAAAATTAAATCATAGCTAATATTACTCAAATTTATTCCTCAGTTGATACGAATCCCGTAGATAGTTGATAAATTAATAGTGAAAGTGGTAAATCAGTATCAAAATTATTATCATATAGTTGATTATTTTAAAATTATTCGATAACAATTGATTATATTCGTAGTGTATATAATTCACTTTCTTAGTTAATTATTAATGAAATTAATTTAGCAAATTGATTAATTTAATTTTTTTATTTATTTATATTTTTCATACTTACAGGAATTGTGGTATCGTTATCAATGTCCCGAATGTCCGGCAACAACAATTGCTCATCCAACTGAAAATACATTTACAACACAACGTTTAGAATTGACTGCTTTAAAATCTGGTTCCACATATACGGTGTTAATTTTTGCAGAAAATAAAGTATCAAAGATGGAATCAATTATTAGTCAATACGCATTGGTTGAATTTACGACATTGTTGGTTTTTTTTTAATTTTAATTTGTTTCGTCGTTACAGGTAGAAGTAAATTTCGCTGTGCTATCTTAACACATAAGGCATATATATATATATATATATATATATATATGTTTTATATTATTATATTGGATGAGATTTAGTTTATTAGAAATGTTGAATGAGTAATATTTATTAAATGATAAATATAACTTATAAGGATTAAAAGAATTATTTGATGTTTATTTATATTAATTTATATATTTTAAAGAAATAAATTACAGAACTATGGTACCATTAGTAAACGATCTTCGAATTGAGGGTGTACAGGAGAATGGTGTCACAATTGCATGGAAAGTAATGGATGCAATTAAAAAAGAACTTACTTATGAAGTTAGTGGATAGAAAAAAATTTCATTTTTCTTATTATATTATTTCAATAATTTAATTTTATTATTTTTATTTCAGATTGAATCATTCCACAATGATTCATTAGCAGTTGTCGAAACTGCACGAAGCTATTATACGTTTGAAAGTTTGAAGCCACAATTTATGTATTCATTTAGGGTAAGTTAATAATCTCTATTATGCATAATAAATTTTGTTTATATATTTAAGATATAATATGTGCAAAAAATTTAGAAATTTTTTTTACATAAATTTATTCATTAGAATAAATTAAGCACTGTAATTAATAAATGAATATAATGGTATATATGTTTGTTAAATTTCATTTCTCATTTTAATATTATTTTTTTAAATTAAGGTAATCAAGAAAAAAAGCAATTAAATTTTATAAATAATTTAACTGACATATTAGGAAAATTTAAATATATTTCAAAATTCTAATATTACAGGTACGTGTAGTAAGTGAAGATGGACGTGGTAAATGGAGTGAACCATTATTATATCAACCTGGTCGAAGTTTACCATTTGGACCAATAAGCCATAATGTTGATAATAATGATGATTATATGCATAATAATAGCATTGTGTAAATTATTTTATTATAGTAATATTCAAATTTTAATTTATACGAGCTCATACATTAAAGTCATATTCAAATTTTTTAAATTTACTTTACACTTTTCTTTAAAATTTACAATTTTCTTTTTTATTTTTCCATTATCTTTAGCGATTTGCATTGGTCATCAGCTGGACCACCGTTATGGGTATGGGTTTTATTACTATGTGCCTTCATGATTATTGCCCTATTCACATTACTTATTTGTTTACGACAAAATCGAAATCGAAAACGATTAAGCGATTGTGATGGTATCGATTTCTATAAAAATGGTATTTTCATTTTTCTGTTTTCTAAGTTTAAAATTGATGAACAAATATATTTGGATTGTAATTTTCATTTTATAAATATACATTTTATACTATCAAAAACATATTTACCTTTATTGTTACTATGCAAATAAGATGAAGCATTAATTCCTTAATTGTTTAATTAGTTAAATTCTGTAAATAACTATGCAAAATAATTATTTATTTCATAGTTGCTAATTGAATTTAATTTAAATGTTTAAATAAAATTCTGTTTAATTACACAAATAGGTACGGATAATTAATAAATTCATACTTTTGGTTCGATTTTTATTTCAGTTCGGCATTATTCTTGTTCATATGGTAGGCAAAATCACATTGGAAATGATTTTTATTTTATTTCTGTTTCTTTTTTTAATTTTATATTTAATAAAATGCTTCTGTGCTTCTGTCGTCTTGCCTAATTTGCTAAAACATTAGAAGAACGTTGAAAATTTAGCGTAATATCTGTTTAAAATTTTAAGCTTACTTAAATGTAATTTCGAAATTATGTTTAAAATTTTTGAATTTGTTTAAATTTTTTAGATGTTAGTTAAGTTAAGTAATTTTTTTGTTAATATACTGATAATAATAATAATAATAATAATAATAATAATAATAATAATAATAATAATAATAATAATAATAATAATAATAATAGTAATAATATACCGATAATTATAATAATAATATCGAAAAAATCAATATTCATTGATAGTAATTTCTTTAGTTTAACAAATAACTTTATAGTGTTCATAAATTGATAATGCATCTATTTGCTAAAGGAATTTTTTTAATTACTTTAATTGTTTATGTTAGTAAATGGTTAGCATGATTAGTGATTCTTTTACTGCATGTTTGCTAATGAAGTTTTTAAAATAATTATTGTTCATGGTTTTATAAGTAATGAGTAATTTGTTGGATATTATAATAAATTAAGTCAATTTTGAGGTACATTAACGCCAGACTTCAATGCACCAACTTCACAAGGCCCTGTGCAGAATTTTTTTCGCGTAAAATGTAAGCAAGCTTATCACCGTTGATTATTGAACATTTTTCTGATAATTGATCTTAATATCATTATTTTATTAGTGTTAATAGTATTTTAAAATTATAATTATCAGTGTATTATTGATGGGATCATAAAAATCATTCTTAATTTTACTTTAATGAAATCAGATTGTTGATTTTTATAAAGTTTTTCAGTGGGTTCACCACTAATAAATTACGGTTCATCGCAATCAACTAGTTATGGTGAAACTGCTCGTTTCAAACCTTATGTTGATCCGGCAGCATATGAAGATCCAAATCAGGTAGGTATTTCATTTCATTGATGGCAATGAATAATTGTCATTTCATTGATGGCAATGAATAATTATGATTCAAGCATTTTTCAGGAAAACTGAACCATTTTATCAAATTTCAACTGTTTTTTAGTAAATTTGAAATTCTTAGTAATTTTGTTGGAAATTTCAATAAATATATTTCAAAAGAGGTTAGATATGTGACATTTTATAACTGTAACAATTTTACAATACTAAATTTATTTTAGGCTTTGTCGGAATTTGCGAACGACGTTGATCCGGCCTTGATACGTATCACAGAAGTTATTGGAAGTGGCGAATTTGGTGAAGTTTGTAAAGGTGTCTTGCAACCATCTTATAGAATGACCTCTTCTGATATTAGTCAGGTAACGCGTTTTGACAGTGAAATTAAGAGTCCTAATTATGTTCTATACCCCTGATATTATGTATACCTCAAAAGATTTGAAAAAAAAATCGATGAACGGGTTTATGGAAGATGTAGAATTTTTAAAATGAATTTCAGTTTATGAATTTTATATGCTTCTTCAAATAAAATTACTAAAACTATATCTTTTTTATTTCCGAAGTTAGTCGAAAATATTTTTAAAATTAAATTTGTACAGGTTCAGACTGTCGCTATTAAAACGTTAAAACCAGGCAGCAGTGATAAAGCAAAAGGTGATTTTCTAATGGAAGCATCTATTATGGGTCAATTCGCTCATGAAAATGTAATCCGGTTAATTGGCGTAGTAACGAAAAATGAACCAGTAAGCTTTCTTTATCTTTTTTCATCATAACAATTTGAAATTTGGATATTTTAAAAGTTTTATAAATTGACACTTTTCACTAACTGATAAATTACTTGCAGATTATGATAGTAATTGAATATATGGAAAATGGATCATTAGATCAGTTTTTGCGGAAGAATGATAATGGAATTATTGCATTAGTGCAAATAATTGATATGCTACGAGGAATATCGGCTGGAATGAAATATCTTACCGAAAAAGGCTTTATACATAGGGTAATTTTACGTCATTATAATTTAATAAGCATATTTTTATTGAATTAATTATTAAAAAACATTATTTTATTTTAGGATTTAGCAGCTCGAAACGTTTTGGTAGATTTGAATTTGCTGTGTAAAATTGCTGACTTTGGTTTAAGTCGTGGTGTAGATGGATCTGTTGAACAAGAATATACAACAAATGGTGGAAAAATACCAGTACGTTGGACAGCACCTGAAGCTATAACCCATCGGAAGTTTACAGCTGCCTCAGATGTTTGGAGCTTTGGTGTTGTTATGTGGGAGGTGATTTATTCGTGAAATTCATATTTAAATCAGTATTTTATTGCTGTTGAAAGAGGAAGAATGAATGACAATGATATATTCCTCGAAGAATTTTAATCATCCAGCGATTTATCGCTAGCATGAAAGGAATGGAAATTATAGAACAGTTAGCCTGAAAAATACATAAAAATTGTAAAACGATTATAAATTATATTCAGAATTTCGATTTCAAATATCTTTAATAAATGTATATTTGTAGTCGATAATACTTTGTTAGAATGTAACTGTTAAGATATCATCGATAGATTATTCTTATCCACCTATGCTAAATAAGAAATTCAAGAAATCAATCAGAAAATAATTTCCAATTATTCAATTATGTTTCTATATAGGTTTGCTCATTTGGTGAACGGCCATATTGGGATTGGACGAATCAAAAAGTAATCAGTGAAATAACATTAGGATATCGTTTGCCATCACCAATGGATACACCGATATCGTTACATAATTTAATGTTGCAATGCTGGCATATTGATCGTCATAAAAGACCAACATTTGCACAAATTCTTAAAATTCTCGAAGAATATGTTCGTCAACCGTCACTAATCTATGCCGATGATTTGAGTAATTTGACGACAGCAAAGTAAGTTTGATTATTCGGTGATAAGCAATTGTTAGATTAATTATGCATATTAAGATATATTTTTACGGAAAATTTAATGATTTGATTTATGATAAACAGTAGTTAGATATTTATGACAAAATTTAGATTAATATATATTAAGATATATTATACTTACAAAACTAATTATACACTTTTTTGCTTTCATTTTTAATTTGAAGTAATTCATATTTAAAATCCTCTTTTTTTCCTTACATTTCTCTTGTTTTTGATTTCTTATTTGTTTAAAGTATATATTCAGATAGAAATCAATAAATAGTAAAATTTATAGTGTCGGATTTTCAACATTTGATACGCTTCCACGTTCAGTTGATACGAATGCATCACCAACATCTTTATCATTATCTTCACAACTTTCATTGGATGAATTTTTGAAGCGTATTGGTTTGGGACATTGTGCATTGAAACTTAACATGGCCGGTGTTAGTAGGATTTCCGATTTAATACGCCTTGGTCATATTGATTTACTCAGTTACGGGTTAATTGCTGAAGAAGTACAGATAATACGAAATGCTCTGAAGAGGTTATTCAAATTTTTAAGTATTAGTTAAGAATTTTAATTAAATATGCATATTTAAGCATTTCATTAGTAATTCAATACACTTAAAATTAAATACGCATGTTTTTAATTTCAAAATTAAATTTTTATATTTGATAATAGATGGTTAGAATTGTCAATTATGAAATAATTAGAAGAATATTTTGTTGATCTGATTTGATATTTTAATTTCGTTTCATATTTCAATACACTGCGATAATTTCATTATTTATAACCTTTTTCATAGATAAGTAATTATCATTAAGAGAAGAAAATTTTACCTGGTGAAACAAGATTGAATATTCTATTAAAATTTATTTTAATTAAATTTTTTAAGGCCGGGTCCGACTACCACATTACAACATACGAGAAGTCGTCCGGAACATCAACGTATGCAATCATATCATTTATCCCCTCAATCTCGTACTGCAGCCTTTACTTCATCTCGACTTGCAACAATGCCGAGAGTTCTGTCATCATTTCCATCCTCCAGTAAAGATAGCTTCTTTGTATGATAGACATTAATTTGTTTAACTTGTAATTGCTTACATTTTAATATTATAAATAATAAATACTTAATGGAATATTATATAAATTATGATAAATAAGTGATACTGTTGGCATTTAATATTTCAAATTTTGCAATTCAAACGGGTACTAATTCATTGGCATAAATTTGCTAAATATTAGATAATTGAGTATTAGTTGAAATATAAATAATTTTATTGATATATAAATAATCCGGTGTAATTATGTTAGTTCATTTCTTTCTCAACTATTATTTCCAATTTTGATATATTTTATAGCTTTATTTAATCTTCTTTTTTTCGAATATTTTTTCAAACAAACAATTAAACAATTAGCATTACTAAATTACTTTTCGTTTTTTTTTTAAATCAATAATTTGTCTAATTTATATGGAAAAAATTTAATGATAAATATTAATTGTTTATTTTAATTTAAATTGGAAAGTGAAATTAAAAAAAAATGAATTAAAGTTAGAGTTTTTCTTTGTTTAAAGCAAAGGATGATATTGTAAAATTAGTTCAAAATCAATTAGATGTGAAGATTCATTTTTGCAATTTTTAATGAATCAATGAGTGTTAATTAATTAGCTAAAAATTTTAATCTTCACAAAATTTTTTAAATCTTAAACAATAATAATTTTCTCTGCTTCATGGAATATTTTCACTCTCTCATCCTTCTCCTTTTTAATTCGTAACTCTTTTATACTTTGAAAAATTCGTTGTCATTGTGCTATTTGCGCATTGAACATTTTTAAACTCAACATTTTTCAAATAATTTGATTTTCTCCTAACGGTTTCTTTATTATTTATTTGTTTATATATAGTAAGTAAATATGTTTCATCAGTTCTTTGTTTCTTCATCAAAAACATGCAATTCTTTTCTTAACATTTCATCAAAGATATTTGTGAATTTCATTCAATCCTTTTTAGGTGCCTTTGTTTTTAGACGAAAATATGCATTTGAATTTGTTTTATTTGAGAAATCATTGCATTTTGTACATTGATGCCAGCTTTTATAACATTATCATAAAATGTATTAAATATCGAATGATACAAAAGCGAGAAATGAGTCTCTCTCACATGTTATATCATATAAAAACAATTTGATTCATTTTGGTAATAACAGTTTTACTATTGCTATTATTATTACTACCGCCTACTACTATCATTATTATTACATAACTTGGTCAGAATACAAAAAGAGAAAGAAAACAAAAAGCTGGCATGAACAATTAGCATTGCGAAACTGTATATGAAAGCTATTTGTATCAAATTGGTTAGTTTATATTTCAAGTTGCTTTTATGAATGCTTTAATCAACATAATTTTAGTTATTGAAAATTAATTAGAAGTGATAAGTGATATATTGTTGCTTGGAAGGAAATGATTTTACATAATTATCATTCATTCTTTATAGTAAAGCAATTTCTGATGATTATTAAAATATCAATTTTTGTTTGATATTGAACTGTATGATGATAAATAATTAAAAATTAATTCAATTTCTGTCTTCTTTTTTGTTTTAACTGATTTAGTAGCTGAAGTAATGTATATATAGAAAGAGTAAATGAGAAAAAAGGCAAAGGTACGGTATCGATGCAATGTATTATTTAATTGTTTAAAAAAAGAATATAACTGCAATGAATCATAAAATTACATCCCTTAATATTCACAATAAAATTAACTCCCTAAAAGTTCATCATACACCTTTTTTGTGTAAATTAAATGCAATTTAAATGAATCATTTCTGCCATTCATTTATTAAAAAAGCTAATAACTGCAAAAATGTTGCCAATTTCTGCCATTTAAATGTAATTTCATATAATTGAAGTTTATTTTCGATATTTCCAGTTTTACTTATTTGAATATATGCGAAGTAATATTTTATAGCTTTGTTTAATTTGTCGGTGTAAACTTTTTAACCTGCATAATTAACTCCCTAATTACTTGAGAAGTCATTTTTTTATTCTATCTGTGAAAGAAAGTGAAATTGTTGTTGGCAAAATGAAAAGATCGCACAAGCAAACTTATATATTATTCTTTTATTACTTCATAATTGTTCCTAACTTAAAATAATCGGAGATTCTTAGATACTGATAATTCATACCATTTTGAACTCTATGATCTTGTAATGTTGTTTGGTATCATTTTTAGGAAATATACATATGGAATAATTTGGAAACCACTTAAATTCCCGTTTAATTTATGTATATTTTTAAGATGAGGTGAATTGTATTTTAATAAACGTCAGAAATATCTAAAACGTTTATTATATAAGGTTACATGTATTCAAATTTAAAAGATTTATTCAGTAATTCCTATTTTTTCCTATTTCAATTTCGTCGCTATAAACTTTCTTCAAATTTATATTACAGCAAAATTACGCAATCATGGAATATAAAATTTTGCTAAATCTTGAATCAGGCCTTTCTAAAGTATGCTTATACAGTGCAGCAATTCCACCATTCTCTTTACGTAGAATTTTTCCAATTCCAAGCATTAGTTCATTAGCATATTTCTTCATCAAATTGGCATTATTTGAATTATTATTATTATCATTGCATTGCTGCTCAATTGTATCGGATAATAAATGTATATCTTCTGAAGAGGCAATTTTATGAAATGAGTTCGGCTGGCGTTATTTCATATTTAATAATTTAAGCAACTGCTGAATTCATCAATGATTTTCTAGTTTTTACTATCAAATTTTGTAAAAAGGATTATGTGGAAAGTTTCGTTAAATTACTTCAAAAAAAAAACAAATGAATATCAACCTTGACTGAGTGCTGTCTGATACGTTGCATCCATTAATTTTTGTGTTTTTTCAGCCTAAATTGTGAAAATAATAATAACAATAATAATAGTAGTAGTATAACTTTAAACGTTTAGCCCATAGAATGATTTATTCTGTATTCTATGACCGATATTTTTAGAATAAGTGATAATAAATTTTGCAAAATTTTTTCGATATGAATAAGTAGATGAAATGAATGGGTAGATCAAATTAAATGAAATCTAAATCGCATTCTTAAAGATAACATTCGGAGTAAACAAAATGAAAAATGAATAAATGTTGTTTATGTGCGTAGATAGAAGAAAATGAGTTGAAATACAAAAAAAAGAATTCAAAAAGATTTAGGACAAAAATTATTCAAATTTCAAATTTCGTTGTTAGTTTTTAATCATATTTGCACACTGTAAATATAATAAGAATTAGTTTTGAGATACTTTTCTAAGTTGAAAATGAAGCAATGGAGAAATATTTTGATAAAATATTTTTTTTTTTGATAAAATTGAATATTCGGATAAGAAAATCTACTGCAACAAGATTAAATTATCTTTCAACTTACCACAGAAGAAATAGATGAAGAAAGTGGTAAATCTGCGATACGTTTTTGTTGAAAATATGAGGAACTGTGCACCGTTAATTCATCATCAATTTCAATTTCTGAAACAGTTAGGAAAAAAATTTTTTTTTATCAAACCTATTATGTCAAGAAGCTATGACTGAATTACTTTAAAAGTACAGTTTCAATTGAAACGGGAAAAGAAATTCATACCATCATAAGTTCCTTTTGATTTAATTGATTGCGATACCGATTGCAATGTTCCAATTAGTTTCTAAAAAATGAAATTACTATTTTTTGATTTTTCGTCAATTATATCTGAATTACCTTTACAAAAATGATTGTAAAATTTAAATAAATCTCAATTTAGTATTACAATGCTAATCCAAGTTTTCTTGAAAAAAAATCACATTTTCAATAAATAATGCTCATTCTTTCATATTTTCTACACTTATGCCGTTTCATTACTTTCTATCGTTTTCATTATTTTTTTTTACCTTAACATTGTCAGTTTCGTTCGTTCCTAAATCTTCATCAGTGGATGATTCACCAGTTGTTCCAATTCTCGCCCCAAGCTATATAAAGCATTTGTTGAAAATTTTATCAATTCATTTCAAAAAATAAATGATAAGATAATATAGCTTATAAATATTTCTTTCTAAGCTAATCTATTTATCAATTTTATTTCATAAAAATTGGAGATAGTTTTAATCAAATCACTTATACTATGCTAACAAATGGCGTAGCTAATGATGTAAGTCGTTGCTGAAACTGTTCAAAGTGCAATTTATTTTGCTCGTTTGGTGATACCATATCTGTTATCATATGAATAGAATGCTCCGATTTCGCTTCATCCTAAAATATATCCATGGAGTTCAGTAAAAAAACCTAAAGCTTTCTTTTTTCCTTCCGGATTATTTTTTAGACTAAATGAGCAAATGACTATTGTAAAAATATGAAAGTGTCATATGATTATTTTTTCATGCATAATTTTTTGATGAAATTAAATTGAACTTACCAAAATGTCGCCACTTTTTAAAATTGCTGTATTATAACTGATTTGTCCGTGAGATATTGCGGCAGTTCCCTCATTCAAATTATTTTCTGATAACTGAAAATATTCAACAATAATAATTTAACAATTTTGTATTTTGAATAAAAAGATGGGATTTCGATGAATAAATTTAATAAATTATAGACGATAATAGTTGAAAAATGATGAGAAAAAATGAGATTTCAGAATAACGAAAGAATTTTTAAACCTTTTGTGTGGCGATGTCATATTTTCCCGCTACTGGAATACTGATTGTTGTTGTATTGATTTCTTTTGATGATTCTGAAAATTAACTGATTAGGCTAAATTGCTAAAAAGAATTTCGATTTTTCGCTAAAATGAAATTTTAGAAGGCCTAAAAAGCAGGTATGAAAAAGAAGAAAAAGAAAATAACATCCATGCAGTTTTTCAATAAGATTTTTTGAGTTTTTACAAATAGTCATTTTTATAAAAATTTATTGTTTAAATTTAAAATTTAAAAATTTTATAAAAATAATAGATTTTATAAATAGTCATTTTTTTATAATTAAGGCTTCAAGGAAATCTCTAATTTACAGCCATAACAAAACAAACTCTAAGCTTAATTTTTTTATTATTCATACATTTATGCTTACTACTGATATCATAATTTTCTGATATGTTGTCAAAAGATATCAAAGCAGAAAACTTGATCAGAAGAAAATACCGCAGTAGAAAAGAATAGTAATTATAGCGTTGTATACAACAGTACTATTCATTATAAGTTTGCTAATTATTGAATCATCAACTATCAATTTAATTTACTTCCACAGTGAATAGCAATATCCATTGTTGTATCAGAAGAGCTTTTTTTCATATCATGCTCGATGCATTGTGTTAATTTATGAACTTGATTTGAATCTGAATGACTTTTCATTGGCCTATAAAATTTATTCACCAGAAATATTGGATTTTTTCATGTCAAAAATGTAATTAGACCAGAAATTTTTGAAAAATTTTTCAAACTTAAAAAATTGTTAAACAAGAAAAAACTGATACAATATAGGTTTAGGCCAAGGTCCAAAAACAGGTCGGCCATCGAGAATGTGTGAAGTGTCGTAGAAACTTTCATTAGATGCAACTGATGTATAATCAGTTGGAACGATTGACGTATCGCTAACAACTGAGTATGGTTCTAATTTAATGTTAGTAGTATGACTGATGCGTTTTGGTGAATGTACCTGAATGCTTTCTACAATTTTTAAAATTTTGTCATTCATCATCATGAGAAAACTTGTACACTGTTGATTATTTATTCACAAAAAAATCAAATTTCCGAACCAAAACTTTATACATTATTGGATAATCGAATAATCAAACTAAACATGAATAGGAGATGAAATTAAAATTATTTAACATAACTTTCGACCAAAGAGGAAGAAAAACTTCTATAATACAAAAATTTAGGGAAGCAATTACAAAAAAAATGATCAACCGAAATGTATCAAATCAAACCATTTTCAGTTAAGCAACCAGCTAGGAATGGAATCTTAAAGATAAATGAGAATGAAATGAATAATGTTGAATTTTTTATATTGGAACTAAAAATTAATAAATACCAAATGTTAGCCATTTCTACATATAAGATAACAAGCTAAGTAAATTCAAATATTAACATAAATGTCAAGCAAGAAATGCTTAGTATCACTGAGGCAAAGAAGTTCTCGAGGAAAGCTTGGATCCTGCCAGTTTAAATTTAATGGGACATTTTGATAATTTTATGATTAGACTGATATTCAGCATTCAGCGGAATTTACAGCTGTATTGAACAATAAAAAATTTTTCTACTATCGCAGGCAATAACAGTGTAGCGATAGTTCTTGCTATACAATCTCTCGCTAAGCTCATAAGGTCACGAGAACTGTATAATTAAGACGATGAATGAGGACATCATAAAAGAGGAATAGAAATTGATCCCCCATAACTTTCCTCAAGAAAGAGTTCAAAAGAGGGAAAGAGAGAAATGCCAAAGAGATCCATCTTCTTGCATGCCTCGACCCCTCAGTCTACCTCACCCAATCTTCTCCCTATATTTCTTGCGACTTTTCCCTTCCTCTGTCCCAGTTAGGGCGACGTGGTAATTTACGGATTGCCGGAACGTGAGTGCAGCGGAGTGGTTCTTCGTTATTCATCCTTCTGAAATTTCTCATCATCACATCAATATTTTTAATCACCCTAAAAGGAATTTGTTAAAAATTTACTTTCGCCTATTTATTACGAAAACTCATCATTTTGGGTTGTGTAACTTGATTAATTGACAGCTCATTCTTCTATTTTTACCTCCATTCAACTTGCCATATTTATATAAATCACTCTCTAATGTTCATATGTCATCATTGTTATGAAACACCCATAGATTATTTCACTCTTTAACTAAATACGCCGAAAGATTAGATGCTTTTTTCGATAATAAATAACATCAGAAATGTAATTTAATTAAATTTCTCACCTCATATTATTAAGACTACCATTACCCTCTTCAGATTTTTTCATTCCTTTTTCCTCCACTTACCAATTTTTTTTCGCTAATTCAAAATTTTCCGTTAGACACAAAAAAGGTGGATGGAGAAGAAACGATAGTGTGACAGTTTCAGGTCATCAATGTTTATCATTCTGCTTACCAGTCATGGAAAAATTCTTTTGGGAATGATGAATTCTGCATTGTTAGAAACGCAGAGTATACTAAATAAGTTCATCATTAAATTATTTCAAATTATTTAATTATTTTTTACTGGAATAATGTGTTTTGGTTGTTTTGATTTTTTCTTTCAAACAATTAAGTGATATAATACATTATTTCAGATGTGAAATGGATCAAAGGTAATAAATTATAATGCTCCAAGATCTATTTTATCAAAATATAAATTAAACGAACTTGTTGCATCATTCGTCTGTTATCATTGATACAATCATTCTTTATTCACTCAAATGCATCATTGTTTGGTTCGAGTGATTACATCGTTTATTACAAGTTTCATCGCTATCACAGCAATGTATCATCAATATCATAATGTCGTACGTGAAAATTACATCACGCTTGCTGCACATTTTACAGCCGATCAACTGTACAAAGCGCATCGATTGCAGGTTAACGAATTGCTCGGTGTACCTGTCATACAGGTATGATTTTCGTCGAGTTTTTAAATAATTTTTCAAGGATTACAAATTTTCTCTTTTAGTAAAAAAAATAAAGAATATATAAATTTCTAAGTCTGCATTGTCGATTTTCTCATTGATAATTAATTCAGAAGTTTGAACCACAGACATGCTTTCTTAAGAACATTTAATTTGTAGTCAATTATTGATGGTTTGGATTTCAAGCGGACAGCTCTTAATTCTTCTATAGTACGTGATATAACGAATCTCCTCGACGCACAGTTTGCAAAATATTTCAATTTGTTGACTGAAACAAAGAAATACATTTCAAGCAGTTCGCAACCAGATTGGACCACTTTTCGCGACTACAGATCAATGACGGAATGTGAGCAGATTATGCCGGGATATTTGGGGTGTGTTGTTTATAGGATTAGAGCTTTTTTTGATACTGTGAATTGATAAATTTTGGTTAATTTGAATTGCTTCCCTTCTTGCAACGATCAGCATTATATTATTGTTTGCTGTGTTTGAAAGTGCCATTTCCAATTACATTTGCAACACCATGTTTAATATTTTAGTTCATCTTTCTATCTTCTGCAACCACTAAAAAAATTAGAACTTGTGAAAGATTAATCAGTTTTTTCTACCATCAGCTAACGCTATTAATTAAGCTGTTTTAAGCTATGAAGAACAATTTGGTACACGCGTAAACATGACCAGTGCATGCTTGATATCAGCCAAACAGCCATCAAGATTCTTATATTACGCTGAAAAAAATCTCACATCAGGTAGCGAGAGATTTTATATTGTTATCTAGATACATAGGCATTATTTCATTGCAACATATCCTGGGAGGTTCTGAAAGTCGAAAACTTGTCGTTGTTCGTAAGCTTTTTATGATTATTGTTTGCAATCTAGCTAGTGATTTCTATAATTAATGAACAGATTTATTTTAATTTATGGTTTAAAGAGTACGAATTATCTAATAATGCTTCGCAAAAAAATTTAGTTTTGCAAGCGAACGCACTTGATAGTGCAGTTCGGTGGCAATATATTATTGGTACCAGTGGACCACATGTCGAATATCCGGCACATGCCTTCCCGGTTCATAAACGAAGACACTGGGGTCCATTTCTTGCCACAGCTTTGCCTCAGAAGCGACGTGTTATAATTCTTATCGATGCAGGTTTGTTTATTTATAAGGGTTTTCGGCATATTCACAGATAGTGAGAGGAATGGAGAATAAGACAGGAAAAGTAATACATATGTTTATTTATTTATATAATGTCTATTATGCGTCATTTATTATCAAAGATACTTGATTCAAAAAGGGATGAAAATTGAAGTGTTTCACTTCAGTTATTTAAGAGATGTACTCTGGAATTAACCAAAATAAAGTTATTGCCTTTTGATTTTAGCATCAGTATTTGGAACATCTGATTAAAATTTTGCGAGAAAGATGTTTTTTAAGCAAGTGGACATTAGTTTCCTAGGTCTAAATTAGGATGGATTTTTTTCAATTTTATTCATTTTAAGATTTAAGATCTCAAATTAAGGTTTAAAAAATTTAAGAATTAAAAAAAATTAAGATTTAAATTTTATGATTTAAAATTATTTCGAGGAATTTACATGCTTATGAATTTGGAATATGTAATCAGATAGCTCAGTGTGTAGCCTTCAAATATTTCAGGAACACTACTTTCTGACGTACATCTGGCTAAAGCAAAGAGTGTTGCTAAAATCCTTCTTGACAGTGCTGTTCCTGGAGATAGGTAAATTTTAATGGTCTCTGCCATCTGATATTTGCAAAAAGTAGTTTAAAATAACTAACTGCAGCATGTTAATATTGAATTCCCGTGGTTATGGATAATCGATGGACAGACTATCTTGTTTTTATCTCATGTTATATTCGGGCAGTTAATTAAACATGTCTTTGGATATCATGCATTTAAGACAGCAGTTGTCAAGACGACTCTATACGGACCATTGGGACTGATCGATCCTTCCAACCAACATATGATATTATGTCCTCTATTTTATTGAAAATTTAACGGAAAACTATACCGTGACCTTGTTTGACCATAGCTGACCTTACTTTTGGACTAGAATCCAGATTAGATTTCGTAGGAGATTTTGTTCACACATTAATATTTCGAAATGAGCATGGACATCCGTTGTCTCCATAAAAATTTCAAAATTTGAAATGCGCAGGTACATGGTAATGGTATCAAATGGAACAAATAATACTAAAGCTTGCAAAAATCAAAATTTCTTGGGTGTAACGAGTGAACAGATTGCCGTAATGACAGCATTTATAGAAGCATTTGAACGAGGTAATCAGAAAGCATATTCACATACTAGTGCTATTCAGATGGCCTGCAGATTATTTGTTGAAGTAAGCGGACAATTTTTTTCAAGTCATTATGCATAAAAATTAAAAAGAAAAAATATGAAGAATATAAAAGTGAAAAAGTGTTCTAAAATTTTTCGTTACCAAGATGAAACATGCTATTTCACACGACTCATACTTCTCCTGTCTCAGTTTTCAAACAGTACAGTCTAGAATTTATGATCTTTTATGTTTTTATTTTTAAAAAAAGGGTAAAGATGGAACGATTATGGGATTTCAAAATGTAAAGCCCAAATTCGATCATCTTATCGTTATTCTGATTCTGTCCTGTAGTTTATCATCCTTCCTTATCAGTTCTGAAAAGTAATGAGGAAGAAGTCTACATTCCGTATTTCTCATAATCTCAGTTCTCGCCTGAAATTTGATAGGCAGGAATATTCTTTGATCTGTCTGTTAGCCAAATTTGATTTTGGGCTCCATCTTTTTGCAGGAAGAAGCACTTGACCGAGAAGATGATAGAAATGAATTCCATCATAATATTCTGTTTTACATCAGCCGAGGTGTAATGTCAGAATTAGGTGAAGCAGCTTCGGTTTTAAATGCAGTGGCGGAAATTGTTCTAAAAGCGAATGTTCGCATAAAAATTAACACTGTGGCATTGAGCGATAGTACGTACCTTTTTGACATTTAGATAAGAATAAATTGTTTGTGACTCGACTGGGAGTAATTCTTAAAAAATCCAGCGTGGGTACTAGTTGAGCTGAGTTGATTTATTGATAATTTCGAACTGGGATATGTGATACAAGTACTACATAAATCACATGAACTTCTGCTGTTAGTACGTCTCACTTTTAAGCAAATTGGTTATGGCAACTATCTTTTGGGAATAAAAGGTACCTATCCTCATTTCACGACTACCTGTGCTATTGAAAATTATTTTTGTATTTATGGAGATGATGCAATACTTAGCGGTGAAGTTAGATGCATAAAAATTGATTCAGACTACGATTTAGTTGTCAAATAGAAAAATAAAATAAGGATTTCTCCTTGATACATTTTGAAAATCATAGTTATAGATGATGGAAAGCCACTTTTTTGGTCGTACGAATTTTTGAAAAATATAGCGGAAATGAATTTAACGAAATACCAGCAATCACTTGGCGAAAAGTTGAAGGCAGCCTTGAACAAAACGATAATACCAGGAAAAGTGCTGTGCTTTTTTCATCTCTGATGCTACAAATTTTCATTGCATTAATATATACAAGCTATATGGACTAATTTGATGATTCGATAAATAGTAACTTATTAATTGCAGATGATTTCAACTGGAACTGATGAGCATGCAACGCTTACACTATTCCGAATGTTTGAACTTCTTTCTATTGATAATAATGATGAACTGCTTGCTTATTCATCAGACAAGGGATTGTTCTGGTCGTATCCTTTTAGTGAACATCAGGCAACTCTAGTTTCTCTTTCCACCAGCTTCCGGAAGGATAACAAATTGGTCTGATTATACATGTGATATTGATTGAAAATTACCTTAATAATTTTTAAAAAAAAAACTTTTTTCAATTTATGAAATGAGGAAAAAACTTTCTAGGCAGCCGTGATTGGCATGGATTTGAACTTGGATGTAATTGCTGATGTTATCAAATACAATGATTTAGTAGTTATGGCACCAGCGAAGACTAGATTGCGGATTTTTCTTTGTGATTTACAGGGGTAACGTTATCACTACTTTGACAAAATGTTTCGAATTCGTAATTGCATTCTTTTCAAGAAGAGTAATTTCGCAACTTCTTTTCCCCTGGAGGAGAGAGGACATGAGAGAAATTGCTGTCTTGGGGATACAATTAACAGGATACAAAGGCTGCTATCACTTGAAGCCTGATAGGCTTGTCACAATAATATTTTAAGAAATTTCAAAGTATGAGTTGAAATTTTTTTAGTCGGGTCATTATTGCTTCTCACATGCGTAAAACATCACCATGGCCCTTGCATATCGGAACATTAGAAGCTTGGTCAGAAAAAGATCTATGGCTTAGTGAGCATTTCTCAGTTAATGAAATAAGCGAAGGATCATTCGAAATCGTAAAGAAAGAAGTGATGGAAAAAACAAAATTAAAGTACACGTGGATACGGGTATTTTTCCGTTGTTTCTTTTAGCTTAAAATTTTATTTTCTTATGCGAAATTATAAAGGAAGAAGTGGTGCTGGTAGTTTTACTTAGTACAAGTGATGTCAATTAAGTTCATTTAAGATTTTAACTAAAAAAAACCATAAATAACGTATATGAAAGATGGTAGAAAATCATCCACGTTGAGACACTGGCAATTCAATGTTTTCTCTCAAAATGAAGTAAACTGTGCTACAAGATTTCCAGAATTTTTTAATGAAGAGAACAAAGGATGAAAAAGAATAGTCGTGGTTTAGGAAAAAATGAGGGATGAAGAGAATGTAGCTGACTTAGTAGACAAAGCGTTTACTAACTTTATATATCAGCTTCTTTGCACTGGAGAGTCTTGCTTATTTTGTACAAGCTTTGTTAATTATCAATGAAATAGCCTATAAGTTATATGCATATGTAATCATTCATTTTATTTTGCCGAAATTTATATTTGTCTTATCACCTCTTATTAAATTACTTTTCAGCTAAAGAATGCACCATTTGTTGTTGTTATGGCAATGAAAGTTAGCAAAATGGAGGCCAAAATTCCAATGCTTTTAAAGAATTCAAGACGGGAATATGTACTGGATAATCTTGTCTATCATCGCCTCGATATTCAGGTTATTTTATGAAATTCAAAATACTTCTTAAAAAGCTTTTACTGTAATTTTTTAAAATATTTTGAATAAATTTGTTTCAGAGAGATTCATCGCTTTTCTATTGCTCTCACTTTGGGTATCTCTCTACTATGAAATTAGGTGGTGTTTATCTGAGCCCAAGTTGTTTCACTGTTTCTTCCCTGCAGCGTCCACCATCTCCACAGTGGATTGCAAATTATTGGGTATATTTAGGTATTTTTCACAAATTTTTTCAATTTTATTGCAATTCCTACGAAGAATTGAACAAAATAAAACGAAGAAAAGTTGGAAAATAAGTGATTTTGTACATACATGAAAGGAAAAATGCTATTAGGAAAATGTCCTTTTTATTTTCATGGTCAGATAATCGGTAGTTAGGACTCTTATGGCTGATTTCCAGTTTTACTTCTAATAAGAGTATTTCTTGAGGTGACCCTTTCGGTTTAATTCGAAATACCGGTATTCGGTTGAGTGTTCGTGAACATGTTAGTGCACTGTCCGGTATTATACCGTACTGGCGTGATAAAGCAGCTAGTGATTCACATGAATTTGTCTTGCGACGTTATATAGCCACTTCACGAGGTGTTATGGTCACTTATCCGGCAACAGTGATTCGTGACAGTTATGAGCCTGACTTGCAACTGTGGTTGGTTTTATCACGTTCCTGCATTTAGAACTTAGATTATTAAATTTCATTGAGTTTGTCGATTTGTTCGACTTTCTGCAAATTTTTTGTCGGTCTGGGCTGCTTTTTTGTTTTTTTTTTTTGGAAATTGACATTTATTGTCTCAAGTACAGTTTTAATACTTTAAAAAAGCCCTAACTCTATATCAATAGTCGTAGACAAAAAATTCCAACAAATGAGTCAGTGTGAATGGAATCTTTCGCTTCAGGAAACTTTATTTCGAGGATTTTAGCTTTTACTGTTAACGATTTTTTTCTTGATATAAAATCTAAAATGAATCACCAATCATCTTGTATAATATATTTTTTTCTTCATTCATCTTTGTTTAGGTATGTACGTGCTAGCGAATTTCCTGGAAGAATCGTTGTGACAGGGCCATTCTTGGAAGATAGTGTAGGACAAGTTGTAACGATTTCGACTGCTGTTTTTGAAGGTAAATTCCTAACTAAATTTCTAGTCTTTAGGAACTGCTGTTTTCATTTTCATTTGATTGTGAATGGAATTTTTTTTGCTCAAATTTTAGAAATGTTTTTTAGGTCAAGCTGGAAGTATGCATAATTCCAAAGATCAAGTTTTTGCTGTTGTTGCGATGGATGTAACTGCGGGGTTCTTCTCGAAATTGCTGCGAAGCGCGATTAGTGTTTGTAAAGAGGTTTATTTTTATTTACCATAATGCTTATTATAATCTGCTTTATGGAGGTATAAAAGTTCAGAATGAATTTTTTGTATATTTTGAAATGGCAAGCATAAACAATATAACAATACATAATTGGACCAAATGTAACCTTTAAGTTTTTGATAATTATCAGTCACGGCGTTGTGTTTTATTCGATGACATGGGCAATGTAATTTCACGTGGGATAGAAACGAGTGTCTCCAATAAAGGAACTCGGTCCTATGGGAGAAGCGTTTCGTGGAATGCCGTCGAACGTTTCCATATCAGTTATCTAGAGCCTCAACTTGCAACATATTTAATCACGAAAACAGAATTTGTTCAAAAAAGGCAGTGTATGCAATGGGCCACTCGTTCAGTTGAACGTTTTTTTCGATTCAATATTTCGTATTCAGATGCTTTGACCGTATGTTTTTTAAATATATTTTTTTATTTTGCATATTTATTTTTATTTTTTGTTTATGATTTTTTGATATATGAAATACTCAAGTCTCACTGACCGGGAAGAATTATAGTCTCGCTAAAGGAAAGTAGGATTTATCCATTGCAAATTGTTTTTTACACCGTTTTCCTTTTGCTTTTCCTAATAAAAAATCGCTCGGAATAGAGTCCTGGAAACTTAAAAAAACTTATGGACAAATTTTCACAATTTTTTTATAAAACATATTTTCCAAATTGCACAGAAGTTTATAAGTTTTTCGATGAAGCCCTAAAAGAATTGGAATTTTCTTCCCTCTAGCCTCTTACAGATGAAATTTTCTGGACTACTAAATTACTTCCTAAAGTTGAGAGTAACCGCTGTTTTAATCAATAATAAAATATATCTTCAGATTCCATGTGATGATGGCAGCTCAGTATCTGGTATGAAATTGGGAAGTATTCGTGCAGAAGTGATCCCGGTGCCACAAACAAACTTGTTTCTTGCTCTTATAAATGAAAGTTGTAACCCACAGCATCCCATCCAGGTGTTCTTATCAATTTTGCTTGTGTATCTTTCTTAGCATCTATCTCCAATCTATGGAACAATCATGTTTTAGTATTTGATATTTTTCATGAAAATATATTAAATAAACGAAAGTTTCTCAACTGAAGTCTTTCTTTAGGTTTTTCAAATTCTTAATTTTGGCTACTAGTTATCGCACTCATTTTATTCATTTTATGCAATTATTTTAAAATCTCTGTTTGACTTGGCCATGATTATTATTTGATAATATTTTTAATGAATTTTTCGGTAGTTCAGTCTGAAATTTTCAGCATTTTCTAATTCAATAATATTTTAGATATTACAAGCTGATATTTCAGGCCTTTTGTCCATGTTCAGTTAGTGATCGTCGTTGTCTCCTTTGCACACGTTTCGATAATGCAGAATGTGAATGCCCATGTCAATGTCCGTTAAACTGTAATGCACAATGCGCAGTCAGTTCATCAAACGTTTCGCTTTATCAGGTAATTTGTTGCAAAATATGGACAACTTTTTGCATTTACAGATATGATTTATAACGAAGAATGTAACATTATTGATTTATTCATCATGAGTTGTATTTTATAAATATCATAATTTATATTAATTTTTCATGATAGAAAATTTTAGGAGGCATCGGATTTCTGACTAAGCAGAATTAAGTTTTAGGTCAACAAGATTCATGAGAAAATTGGGAATTTGAGCGATTTATTTTCGTACATTTTCAGAAAGCTTCTTTTCTACCAAATTTGGATTGTTCAGATTTAGAGGAATGTCCAGTAATGGCCACGATTATTCCATTCAGTGCTAGGCCATTACAGAAAACTGTACTGTCAGAATGTATCAGCATCAAGTACTATTTCTTCTTTAATTTTTACTAGGAACTTCAGATAACATAACCTGATTAGCTAGTGATTGAATTTCCAGAAATAAAAGAGAAATAATGTCATAACTAAGATGTGCAGTTTTATGATAATGATTGTGAAATTATTAAATCTCTAAACGAAATCAAGTTCAGTTCAAATATATCTGTGAAATAATTGCAGATGTGAAAATTATAAAACGGTTGATGATTGTCTGGGTATACTGGGATGTCAGTGGTGTACATTTGATAGCGACGGGCAAACACTTCTTCTGAGTCCTTCTTGCGTTTCCACTGACCAATGTTTCGGTGGTACAAAAGGAAGACGCATTCGAGGTGCTTTTTGATTTTAATCTCGATTTTACAGCTATTGTCGATAAATCAGATATTCATTATAATTGGACAAAAATAGCTATTCTCCAGGTTTTTTGAAAAGTGAGTCGCAATTAGCTTCAGAGTGGCGAGTTGGTGCACCAGTTGGACCAGTTGCTGCTGGAATAATGAGTGTTTTCTTAATTATGGTATACTTTTGTTTTTTTTTTTTTTTAAATTTCAGCTCACTTTGTATTGATGATCTGACTTTACACGACATAATTTCAAAATAGCATAGAAGAATCAATAATAATCTCTACTACATCTTCTGGATCTCTAAACGTGGTGGTATATATGAACTGATACTTTACTTTCAGGTTATGGCTGTGTATTGTTATCGAAATCAGGTTAATCGTTTGGTGGGAGCGAATTCGCTCATGGATTCATATGGTGCACCACTATGTGGGAGAAATTTTGAAGATGACGATTTTCAACTTGACCATGATACTCCCGAATCCATGAAAGGTATTGAAATTTTATTAACATGATTAGTTTACTTTTTTAACTAAAATTCAGGTTAACCAAATAATTAGTTTAAGCAAATTGATAAGATGGAAAAGCAGACATATAAACACAGTTTCAGAAAAAATAGTTACTTTGGTTCAACTAACGTCATTTGAAAGAATGTCCAACCCATTGACAGCGGTTCGTCCACAGTACCGAGTTTCTCCACGGACTGAATCAAGTGACCAGGGTTATTCTACAATGACTGACCGCATGCAAGGCGATGAAAGTGAATGCGCCACGAGCAAGTCAGTTTCGGTTTTTTGTTATGTATTATGTTGTCATATGTTGATATGTGAATGTGTATTTTCTGGGGATCCAAGAATAACAGTTTTTTTCTGGAATGTTTTGGATGGAACTGAGAAAACAATCAAGCCTGCACCAAACAAAATACTTTAATAATGTTGCATGATACATCGGATCTTTGTGAACTCTTCGGATTAGAAGAACAATAAGGAAGCTAAAGAGATCAAAAAGGGCTTATTAGACTCAATTTCGTCCCTGTTTTTGAATGCATTATTTTAACGAATGTCATTTTTGTAAACACATTCATTGCATGCCACTTTGCATATTTTTTAATACTTTCAGCGACTACTTGACGATTTTTTGAAAACAGTCTCATAGTTTCAAGTTGTATCCCTCCATCTTTATTTATTTGGCGATAATTATTTGGATAATTCCTTTTAGTGTTAATATTTCGCGAGAGACGGGAAAAGCGATGTTAACAACAATGGATACAAATGAGGATGGTTGTTCAATTATTGTGACCACAGAAGCCGATGTACATCAGACACCGCGGATTTTGCTTATGTCTTCGTAGAAACAGACCCATTCATAGGACTAATTTTATCATTTCTGTTCAGTTATGATTTTAATCTGTTTGTTGTTTTGATAATATTTGCGTTTGAAATTTAGTCTACCAAAAAGAACTTTGGGAGAAGAAATATTCTTGCTACTATAGTTTTCAATTGTTTTTCACCTTTGCTCAACAATGTGATAAAGTCTCGAGTATAAATAAATATATAAAATGTAAAAAATGAGACGTATTTAACATAGACTTTTTTTCTGATTGATTACTGGATAAATTCATTAAATTTCGTTGATGCGACTCGAAATAATTTTCTGTAGTTGATAAGCAGAAACGAATTTTATACTTATCAAATCTCTCTGATTGATTACTGAATAAATTCATTAAATTTCCTTAATGTGACTCGATTAATGATTTCTGTAGTTGATAAGCAGAAACGACTTCAGAAATTTTTTAAATTGAACGATGGTCTTTTTTCAAAAAAAAAAAATGTTCGAAATTTCATGTTGCATAAAGCATTTACTGGTTTTACGGAATTTTCATTACGTTTTGATAATGCATCAAAGAAATATTCGTTTGTTTACGGCGATGGCATTTTTTAAATTGAAATATTTTTATTGAAAATGCACTCAAAGAGAAATTTTATCGTTGTCGATTTCCATTTTTTCACTGGGCAAATATTTTTTTATGGGCTCGAAAATGTTAACAGCCTCAAAATGTTTAATTTTCTTCTATCAAAGTGGTAATTTCTTCGTTCTATTTTTGTCTTCTTTTTGGTTTACTATAATATTATTATTATTATATTATCATTATAATACCGTGGTAATAATAGCGATGTTATTATTACATTGTTATTATAATATACAATAATATTATAATGATAATATAGTAATAATAATAATAGTAATCATATTAATGATAATCATAATAATAATAAATTACTTTTAGGATCATACATGGAAGAAATTTCTTTAGTAAACCAAACAATAAAAACGTTACTAATCAAAAATGTAAAAAACAGAAATATCTAATAATTTCGGTCAAATTTTTCTACTTATTATCTCAAAATATTTCTAATTTTATTTCAAAAAACGGATACCTATAATTGTTGAAGTGATAAAGTAAAAAGTTATTTAGGGAAAAGTATTACATCAAAAATTCTCTCAATAACTCTAATGGAATGACATAACAAAATTTTAAATGTAATAAATATATGATGAAATGAGCATTTTCAATGGGGAATAATCGAGAAAACATTAAATTGGTGGAGAAAAAAATTCTCAGAAAACAATTTTATACCGTATCGTAATATGCAGCTATTACTACTATAACTACTACCATATATATTTTTTGCAATACCACTATTAGCATCGTCTT